>JACXGK010004398.1:28561-38737 GCA_016801125.1 Novumbra hubbsi
CCCCCCCCCCCCCCCCCCCCCCCCCCCCCCCCCCCCCACCCAGTGAGCGGATGAGCGGTCAGGACTCGAGGGCTGATGCGGCTCCTCAGTGTAGACAGGTCAGAGGACACTGTGGGAATGTTTCCCAGTCACCGGGCTGGAGCAGCGCGATCCCACTGCCCCACAATCGTCTCTAAGTGACCTGGCGCGGGAACAGGTGGACTGACGGTACAGAGCTGGGTTCCACCGATTCACTCAAGGGGAAGGGTACACACAGAACAGACTAAGGTCAACTCTGCTGGGGTTTGCCCTGAGCTCCTGGAGTAGAGTATTGGGACCCCTGCATCGAGTCCCTCGTAGCATGGAGCTTGGGGAGGGTCCACGACGGTCAGGTAAGGTCACCTGTGCCTTGAAACCCTGGGGAGTCGTGTGCCGTGACGTCACTCATTTAGTCTGGGATGTTCTTTTATATCTCGGTTGTTCAAGGTTGTTTAAGTTGTTCTTGTTGTGCACACTTTTAAGCAGTTCCGATACATGTGCAGATGTGTTTGTTATGTCTCTCTTTGTGTCGGGGGGTTAGGGTTAAAAATAAGACTATCCCACTGTGTCTGTGCGTCTTTTCCTCAGGCTCAGGTGTGTGGGGCTTGGCAGCTTATAGATGTGCGACTGGGGAAGCTTAATGAGTTATATATAACTCTCATGGTCACTTATTATCATAGAGGCTGCAACTGCTCACTGCATTTGTCATTAGCAAAATGCCTGATGAGTGTGGAGTGATTTTTAGATATTTAGTGCCCTTTCGAAAGGCTTCAGAAAGTGAAAAATGACAGGTTATATTCGGGAAAGATCGAGCTAAATATGAAATATTATGTTTCTGAGACTTCTGAGCCCTCCTCATTAGGTGTGTCAAAAACGTATGCCTGAACATAATGCCTTGTTTTATGCTGTATCCTACGCATTTCCTGTGAACATATGACCAGAGCTGGCAGCTAGAACATGGTGATGGATGGTTTTGGAACTGCTACCCGTTGAAGCTAGGAGAGCTGTATTTTAAGGAGCATCTCAAATACCTCCTATGCTAAAAGTAGTAAATGTGAAATATCACAAAACACAGTGTTTGATGCATTTCATGAGAAACAATGAGTAAATAATATGTGCACGGTAGGGTTGCCTAGTAGTCAAGAGAGTTGGTCAAGTAAACAAAAGGTCTCTGAATTCAACTCATCAGCGGCCAGCTTCGTCTAGGTCACATGATAGCATTGATGCCTGCGACCCCAGAAGCATCTTGTTACCAGCCGACAGCCCTTTATAACATTAGGCTGTATTCTCCGGACTTATCACAGCATTTTAAAACCAGAGGACCTTGAAAGGCATCGTTGGTGCAAATGCACAGGAGTCAATAGAGCAGGCATACATATGGTAATCTGAGAGGAGAGGCCCATTACTGCTGCTTTTCTCACCCGACAAATCCTCACAGGTCCCATGGCAGGGAGTCAACTTAGATGTGTTTTGTATAGGGGGTTAATGGGTGGGGGGGACTGCCTGGTAGGGGGCAGGGAAGGAGAATGGGAGGGTCATCTGGGACATGGGATTGGGGAAGGGGGGAAATGTGCTGGGCTTGTTATTCCATAACCGTTTCTTACTTTGATGTGTTTTATATGGGTACCCTTGAGAAATGTACCACATAGTGATTGGTATCAATACAAAATGAAAAATGCAGAACAGGACGAGTGAAACCGCTGAATATTTCAATATTTCAGGTGAAAAAACAAGGATTTGGAATGGCTGAAGTTTGCAGTAGAACCATGTCGTGTCTTAACATACAATGTCTCCTTTCTTTTGGCCCTCAGTAGATGACACTCCCAGAGAAAGCAGCCCCTTCATCAATATCACTGACCATGACCAAGAAAACGACTACGATGGAAAGAACATGGCTCTCTTCGAGGTACACTAGATGTCCCACCTTTTCTCTCTGTAGTGTCATCAGTAACTGCACGTGCCTCTCAATGACAAGGGGGAGCTGAGTGTTCACGTTGTGAGGGACGTGTGCTCAGAACGTGCACATCTTCTATACTGTATACCTCAGCTCCACGCCGTCCCCGTTCAATGGCGGTGTGTTTCATTGACAGGAAGAGATGGAGAGCAACCCCATGGTGTCCTCCCTGCTCAACAAGCTGGCCAACTACACCAACCTCACCCAGGGGGTCACAGAACACGAGGAGTACGACAACGAGGAGGGCATCGCCAAAGTCAGGGTCAAGGTATGGACTTTATTGGGTATTGTTAAGAAGAATAGAGCACATCCAGGTGAGTATTCTAGATCTTCCTGATTGGCTTATAAGGTATGGACTTCATGACAGTTATGTAATATTAAGAAGAATATAGCATATCCAGATGGGTGCTGTAGATCTTCCTGATCGGCCAATAAGGTATGAACCCCGTGACAGTAAGGTATTACAGTTAGCTGCCCGAGGTAGTGTAGACGTCGAGTTGAGACTAGGAATAATTCAGCAGTTGCCTCGTGGCTTAGTCTGGGACGATGCGAGGCCAGTTGGCACGGTGGGATTGGACCCGGGGGTGTGCTGGTGTCTCAACACTAATACAGAGTGGCTTGGACCGCAGGGCCCAGAGAAACACACTATGCTTTATTGTTTTTGTGCAAATCAACCGTTGTTGTGATCGTGCTATTTATGAATGGGCTCTGAGAGCGGAGTGAGAATAGGAGAATATATACAGAAGCATGGAAACCACAGGCTGGGCTCTCTTAGGCTGCTCTTTGTTACAACTGACGCCAAGCCTCCAGCAAGTCTCTTTTATTAGCAGTTTCTACCAAGCCACCCGCCAAAGAAATACCTCTGCGGTTTCATTTCGGCGTCAGAGCCCCACCGCAAAGCCAGAGAAACCAACTATGCCCCGGCCCCCCGCTGATTACCCCAGTGCATCTCCCAAGCTGGTGATCCGATTGGCTCGAGGAGGGAGGTTGTGGAGGCATAGAGTGGATAATGAAGAAGTCAATCCACATCCATGGTCTGCGTACAAGTATCAAACTGACCTGGTGTACAACAGAAGATCCGACTGCAGTAGTGAAACTGTTATGGGATATGTGGTACGCATTATTTTTGAAAGTTTTCGAGAGAGTAGCACCTTTTGAAGGCTGAAGTGCATTATTGAGCTTATAGAGTCTGTCAACAGATGGTGATGGACACAGTGGATATTGTTCATTTATCCATGGAGGTATTGGCTGTGAAGAAGATCACTGGAAAGGATGTTATACGTTGTGTAGAATTCTGTTTGTCTGGTTTATTATGGACGTACTGCTTTCTAAACAGTATTACAACACAGAAAAAAATCCATGTGTATCGGGCTGAATAGTTATACTGCTACGTTCTCTGTAGCACTGCGGTATTGTTAGAAATGCATTTGTGTAATAGTTCCGAGCACTTCTGAAAACCCACTGCAAACTTTACACGGATGCCACTCTGTCCGTGGACACTGAACTTATTAACCTGCGAATTACTTCGAAAACTCCTATGCATGTTTCTACTGTAATCAATTTCTCCAATGCATTTACATGACGTCATCAGATAGTTCTTGTTAAGACATGTTTGGGTGAGAAGAAGGAATGGAATGGCCGGCTTGCATGCGACACTGCTCTGTAGTTCTATGAGATGATGCTAACTTGGCGATAAAGAATCAGATATATGGTTTTTATGGGTGGTTATTGTGAATAGACTGTGTAAGGACAGCTGATCCTTGCTGAACACGATTGTGCAATATGCTACTCAATGCTGTATTGTGGCATTATAGTATAGCTTAAAGGGCTCTGCTGTTGTACTGAACACCAGCTGACTCATGGCAATCCTACCTCCCCACTTTCCCGGCCCTCTACATGGGCACCTCCAGAGTCCTCAGATGGGCACGTTCATCGGAGTGTACCTACCCTGCATGCAGAACATCCTGGGAGTCATCCTCTTCCTCCGCCTCACCTGGATCGTGGGCACCGCGGGAATCTTGGAATCTTTCGCCATTGTGGTGATGTGTTGCACCTGTGTAGGTACTTTTTCATACGGCTCAGAGACTCGGGCAGAAATACTTTTTGCCTGGACTCTAACTCTGCCTTTGGTTCAGTTTCAGGTGATTTACACGTCTTGCAACCTTAGCTTTCTGTGCCTCGAACTAAGCAGTCTAATTGTACTGTAGTCTCGGAAGTCATTGTACACTATATGAATGAATATCCACTTATGCCTATTTCTTACCTCATGTACAGACCATGTTGACTGCGATATCAATGAGTGCTATTGCTACAAATGGAGTAGTGCCAGGTATGGACAGTTATTTCCTTTGTTTTTTGGTTATTTGCCTCTATAGCACAGTCCCTGTTTAAACATTTTTGAAAGCCCCAATGCAGTCTTTAACACTATTCTTAAGTGTTTTTTCTTATTTAACTTTGTACTTAAGATGGCCTTTATCATATTTTTCCTCATTTGAGAGTTTTGTTTTTACCTCATAGTGAAGAATTGTGACTCCTTCGCTATTTAACCTCTGTGTTATTTGTCATCCACAGCTGGCGGCTCCTACTACATGATCTCAAGGTCTTTGGGACCGGAGTTTGGTGGAGCTGTGGGTTTGTGTTTCTACCTGGGCACCACGTTCGCTGGCTCCATGTACATCCTGGGAACCATTGAAATCCTACTGGTAAGGTTGAAAAGAAGCCGTCGTAGAACTTGCTTCCGGGTCGTCGCCCTTAGGTGTGTCCCCGGTCGGGTCACACACAGTCAGTACACAAACACCCTCTAAACCCATCGGTGTCCCGTGGAGCTCAGCGGATTCCTGTTGCGCTTTCAGACGTACATCGTTCCGAACGCGGCGGTGTTCGTGGCGGAGAGGAAGGAGCATGAGTTGGATGCCCTGCTGAACAACATGCGGGTCTACGGGACCTGCTGCCTGGCCCTCATGGCGCTGGTGGTGTTCGTGGGGGTGAAGTATGTCAACAAGCTGTCCCTGGTGTTCCTGGCCTGCGTCGTGCTCTCCATCATGGCCATCTACGCCGGGGTCATCAAGACCGCCATAGAACCGCCTGACTTCCCGTGAGTCCCAAACACTTACACGGGAAATGCTAGCGGCTGCGTTTGTTCTGTCAGACTTGTGTCCTGTCGTAGGATCCCGTCTTTCTAATAGGGCTGATCATCGATGGATTGCATGTTGGGGTTAGGTCTTGATGTTGTTACATGCTCCGATATCTACAAGGAGAGCAAACCCTATGCAATTTAAAAGTATACTAAATACTAGCTAGGTGGGACATTGGTTGTAACACTTTATATTAAGTTGCCTTCACTACAGTGTAACTGCACTTCATATTTAGCTGCCTTAAATACGATGCCACCTGTTGCAAACTGTTTAATAACTGTTTTATAACTATAGAAATTACTATGGCTAGGTATATACGATGAAAGAATCTGGAATCTTTATCGAGACACACTCTTGATACAAACCACTGATTATTTCCCATTAGTTTATAGCTAGTTATGTACTGGTTCAAATGCTATACTGATTCTAGGTCGTGACAACCTAGTTACATATGTGCAGCCATCTTAATGGGCTAAAATGACAAACATCCATAACAATTATAACTGTTTCCTTTTTTCTTTTTAACTCAAAGTGAATTCCACTTTATCTACTTTGTTTGTCACGTTTTGCCTTCCAAATATACTATTCCCACAGAATCTGTCTACTGGGGAACCGTTCCTTGCAGAACCACCACTTTGAGAAGTGTGTAAAGACGGAAGTGAGGAAGAACCAGACGCATACCACCAAGCTGTGGGACATGTTCTGTGACAGCCCCTACCTCAACGCCACCTGTGACGAGTACTTCAACCTCAACAATGTGACAGAGATACAGGGTATCCCAGGTCTGCTCAGTGGGGTCATCAAAGGTCAGCCACACCCCACTGTCTAGTGTACACTTTTATGCAGAACAACCAAGCCCTATGTTGTACAGGTTGGAAACTCACCCAGTAGACTGTTATCATCTGAACAACAATTACCTGATTGTTAAACAATGAAATGGTCATTATGGAATATATATATTTCTTTAATTCATGTTTTGGATTAAAAACAAAACAGTTATACAAGTAGCTATATGAATGTGTCATGAAAGGTTACTGTTGTTTTGTTGCCCAGACAATCTGTGGTCTGAATATGGCCCACATGGGATGTTGGTGGAGAAGAAGGGTCCGTTGTCAGTTCCTGCCCAGGAAACTTTCAGGGATATGGACATGCCTTATGTCTTCAACGACATCTCCACCTTTTTCACTCTAATAGTGGGAATTTACTTCCCCTCTGTCACAGGTAGGTAAATCAGCCATGTTGTCCTTAATGTCATACTGCAACATACAACATGATATTGTCCTAATAGTATCGGGGTTATGCGGGAAGGACCCAGTAGGCAGACACGGATCAGTTACGTGCAAAGATCGTAGTGGTGGGCAGGAGAAGGTTGGCAACGGGGCTGTTGGTAGGGTATCAGACGTCGGGCAGGTGCGTGGTCGGTGGGCAGGAGAAGGTTGGCAACGGGGCTGTTGGTAGGGTATCAGACGTCGGGCAGGTGCGTGGTCGGGAGGGGGCAGGCGAAGGTTGGTACACGGGGACTCTAGAGACAGGCAAGGTAACTGGGCAGGGGCTCGGAAACAAGGAACATGAAACGCTGGAAACGCTGTACAAGACCAAACGATCTGGCACTGCCAGCTGGGGGAACAGGGACTAAATACACAGAGGGTGATGGGAAATAGACAACACCTGGTGGGGGGGTGGAGACAAGAGAACAGGTGAAACACATCAGGACGTGACAAATAGACATAATACTGTATGGTATGATATTATACCATGTCATGTGATATGACATAATACACTGCTGGTCATCATATTGGCTCCAAAGACATCATGATGTAAAAAAATATCATACTGTACTAAATGACATCATACCATATGACATAATACTGAATTATAACATAACATTAATAATATTCACGGTGCTACTGTAAATTACTGTATGGGGAAATGTTGTCTTTTTTAATGTTTAAGTATTGGTCCTAATGTGAAAATGTCTGCATAAAATGATGCCTTTAAGTATGATTTTCAACATTCCAGCATTTGTATCAATCTGTCTGTTCTTTCCATTCCAGGAATCATGGCTGGCTCAAACCGATCTGGGGACCTCAGAGATGCCCAGAGATCTATTCCCATCGGCACTATCCTGGCCATAGCAACCACTTCTTTCCTTTGTATCCTTTCTTTGTATAGTGGGGGTGATGATTGTTTGGTTGATGATGATGGTGAGGTTGGTGATGGTGATGATGATAAGGTTGAAAATAGTGCTTATAATGAGGTTGAAAATAGTGCTGATGGTGATGTTGATGATGATAAGGTTGATAATAGTGAGGATGGTGAGGTTGATGATGGTGATGATAAGGTTGATAATGGTGTTGATGGTGAGGTTGATAAAAGTGCTGATGGTGAGGTTGATGATGGTGATGATAAAGTTGATAATAGTGTTGATGGTGAGGTTGATAATTGAGCTGAAGGTGAGGTTGATGTGCGTGTGAGGAGAGGTACAGATAGATGCATGGAGTGTTTTCATGTCTGTAAGAGTTGCGGAGGTTTAAAGTTCACTTTGACATTACTATATTTCTTAACAAACTCACAGACATGACCTGTGTGGTCCTGTTCGGGGCCTGTATTGAGGGTGTTGTGCTGAGAGACAAGTAAGTACATTCCCACATTTATTATTTAATAATATCAACAGCAAAAAATCTATTTTGCATAATTTTACTACATTGTATAAATGTACACCATTTCTGTCATAAATATAGATAGCCTTGTGTTGGACAGTGTTAGACAAAGAACCATAGCATGACATAAGGACTTTTAGACGGATTTTTTACTCGTGGGTTTATTGTATAGCGCGAGTGCTCCAACATTTGTCTCTCCTATTTTGTCAGTCGAGTTCAGTACAATGACGAGTGCCTTTGTTTGTAACATTCGATCGGGTGTTTCTGCTTTAGGTTTGGGGACTCTGTTAAAAAGAACTTGGTAATTGGAACTCTAGCATGGCCGTCTCCTTGGGTGATTGTGATTGGCTCGTTCTTCTCCTGCTGTGGGGCAGGTTTGCAGAGTCTCACCGGCGCCCCCCGCCTGCTGCAGGCCATAGCCCGAGACGGGATCGTCCCATTCCTGCAGGTAACGTTGACGGGGACTCTGTTGTGCCCTCGATCACTCCAGTCAGTCTGTGTCCTCAACCCCCTCTCCGTTTCTCCCTCTCCTCCTCCAGGTATTCGGTCATGGTAAAGCCAACGGGGAACCTACTTGGGCCCTGCTCTTGACTGCTGGGATATGTGAGATTGGAATCCTCATTGCATCACTGGACGCAGTTGCTCCCATTCTGTCCATGTGAGTGTTCCCTCTCTAGCGTCATACGGATTGTTTACTCTCGTCTCTTCCGGTGTGTACTTTTGCCATATCAGACTTTCGCTATCTTGGCATGTCGCTGCGGACAAATGGCATGTTGTTATACCCAGGCATTTACTTCCTTGTTTTCACGGTCCGTTAGGGAGCCGGTGGATTACAGATAAACCATCGGTCTTTGTGTTTTCTGTCACGCTGGGTTGCAGGTTTTTCCTGATGTGTTACCTGTTTGTCAACCTGGCCTGTGCCGTTCAGACGCTGTTGGGCACTCCCAACTGGAGGCCCAGGTTTAAGTTCTACCACTGGTGAGTTTCGCTTTCCCACACCAACGGAGGAGTCAAAATCAATGTTACATCGGATGTTACAACCGCTCGTTTTGTAGAATCGGGTTTGGTCGTGCCAGCGACCGGGTGAAACACTGACCTAATTCCAAACCAATCAGTAAGCCAATGCTTGTGTTTTGGTTCCTGCAGGACTCTGTCGTTCCTGGGGATGAGTCTCTGTCTGTCCCTGATGTTCATTTGCTCCTGGTACTACGCACTGGTAGCCATGTGCATCGCTGGGTGCATCTACAAATACATTGAGTACAGAGGGTATGTTCCCCTGGGAAGAACATTGTATCGCACTGCTCAAGGTCCCGTTTCAATTCCAGTCAGTCTAGACCACTGACATTCAAGGGATTGGTAATGGTGTCCAGCGTCGATTCAACATCTCTACTCTCTGTGTTGTCAAAGGGCAGAGAAGGAGTGGGGGGACGGGATCCGAGGCCTTTCCCTGAACGCTGCCCGCTACGCTCTGATTCGACTGGAGGAAGCGCCACCACACATTAAGAACTGGAGGTGAGAGGCTCAGAGCTTCGAGGCGGGAGGTGGTGTAATATGTGGTGTGCGGTGACTCTTGCACTGAGGACCAAATTGCATTCATGACAGATTACTCAGCCAAACTCGGTTTTGTTCAGATACGAACATAGCCGTTATTGAACCAATAGAACCGTTCTACATTCACAAGATTCTCTACATCAGATAGTAGACTGGATTCATTTCTTTCTCCATATATTTTCTATATGTTATGATGACATGTTGGTTTGAAGATAATAACTATCATACAGTTGTAGTTGAGGGACAGTTCACAGGATTCCCTGACGGTACTCTGCTTCTGTGGCTCTGTCTCCCAGGCCTCAGCTGCTGGTGTTATTGAAGCTGGATTCAGACCTGGGGGTCAAACACCCTCGTCTGCTGTCTTTAACCACCCAGCTAAAGGCAGGGAAAGGCCTGACCATCGTGAGTTCTGTCCTTGAGGGCACCTACATGTCCCTGGGGCCCCAGGCCAAGACCGCAGAGCAGGTAAGGGGAACAAAGGACCGGGGTGGAGGTATCCAGTGGTCAGGACAAATAACCTGGGTGGAGGTATCCAGTGGTCAGGACAAATGACCGGGGTGGAGGTATCCAGTGGTCAGGACAAATGACCTGGGTGGAGGTATCCAGTGGTCAGAACAAATGACCGGGGTGGAGGTATCCAGTGGTCAGGACAAATGACCTGGGTGGAGGTATCCAGTGGTCGGAACAAATGACCGGGGTGGAGGTATCCAGTGGTCAGGACAAATGACCTGGGTGGAGGTATCCAGTGGTCAGAACAAATGACTGGGGTGGAGGTATCCAGTGGTCAGGACAAATGACCTGGGTGGAGGTATCCAGTGGTCAGAACAAAGGACCGGGGTGGAGGTATCCAGTGGACAGA
>JACXGK010004399.1:9285-38713 GCA_016801125.1 Novumbra hubbsi
AGTTATCACACTGGAGGTGTGAGGGAACAACAGTAAGGAGTTATCACACTGGAGGTGTGAGGGAACAACAGTAAGGAGTTATCACACTGGAGGTGTGAGGGAACAACAGTAAGGAGAAATCACACTGGAGGTGTGAGGGAACAACAGTAAGGAGTTATCACACTGGAGGTATGAGGGAACAACAGTAAGGAGTTATCACACTGGAGGTATGAGGGAACAACAGTAAGGAGTTATCACACTATCACAATGTGCAAATCATTATTTTCAACTATATATTCAATAGAAAATAGACAACATATCAAATGTTTAAACTGAGAAATGTTTATGTTTCTTGGAGAATATATAGGCTCACTTTGAATTTTATCCCAGTAACACATTTAAAAAAAGCTGGGATAGAGGCACCGAAAGACTGTAAATGTTGTGTAATGCTAAAAAACGAAACCTGGTGGAATATCACACAACTAATACGGTCAATTGGGTATTAAAATATAATTCCAGAATGTATGGGCCTGTCAGAAGTGAGGACAGTCTTTCCACCCTGTGAAAGACTGTGAGGGCAAATAGTGCCACAGCTGAAGAATAACATAGGCCTATCACAACAAAAACTTGCAAAAGAATTTGGCGGATATAGTCATCTACGGCACATAAAATCATTACAATATTCAGAGAATCTGGAGAAATCTCTGAATGCCAAGAACAAGGATGAAAACCAATATTGGATGGTTGTGATCTTCAGGCCCTCAGGGGACACTGCATTAAAACAGACAAGCTCTTATAGAGAAAAA
Organism: Novumbra hubbsi; assembly: GCA_016801125.1. Taxonomy (NCBI): domain Eukaryota; kingdom Metazoa; phylum Chordata; class Actinopteri; order Esociformes; family Umbridae; genus Novumbra; species Novumbra hubbsi. The sequence continues at coordinate 10,071 of JACXGK010004399.1, forward strand.
TCACTGCATGAGCTCAGGAACACTTCTGAAAACCACTGTCTGTGAGCACGGTACGTGGTTGCATCCCCAAACGCAAGTTAAAACGCTACCATGCAAGAAGACACCAAACATAAACAACACCCCGAAACGCCAGCTCTCTATTTGGGCCAAAGCTCATTTTAAATGAACTGAGCTTCTTTTCTGGAATCATGGACACTGCATCCTCCGGGCTACAAGGGAGGGACCATCCATGATGGTATGGGGGTGCATTAGTGCACAAGGCATGGATGACCTGCCCAAGGCACCATGAATACAAAACAATATATAAAGGTTTTGGAGCAACATATGCTGCCACACAGGCAACGTCGTTTTCAAGGAAGACCTTGCTTATTTCAGCAAGACAAGGCCAATCCCCGTTCCACACATATCACAACAGCATGGCTCTGAAGTAAAAAAGTCTGGGTGCTAAACTGGCATGCAGTCCAAACCTGTCCCCTATTGAAACCGTCCGGCAAATTATAAAATGACCAACAAAGGAGCAAAGGAGACCCAAACTGCTGCCCTTAAGTAAATTAAGATTACTTAAGAGCGGCAGCGTGTAATTTAGATTGTTGCAAAGATCATTACAAAGCTCTGTATGATAATTCTTTAGAGAAATTAAAACAACAATTAAATAAGAGCCTGAAAAAAATGCCTACTTAGGAATTACATCTGAGTGCTAAGATTTTAGTTCAAAAACAGTAATTGGTCAACATGCGCGGATGTGAGTGCACTACTGCGTGCAGTTACGATGTTGATTCTAGAGATCAGACACATCGATACAATATTGTGAAAAAACAATTGCAATTCTAAATGAAATCATTGCATTGGCACAGCACCAATGAACCACTGGCTAGTGGTGACTTCTCAAATAGAATACCCATTCCCTATGTACTGCACAGCTTTTGACAGAAGAAAGAACAATTATTTAGAAAGATAAAGAAGGCACCGGAATGCAAACAGTGGGAGACAGAAGGATTTGGTCATTGGTGCACAGTTTGAAATTGGTTTCATATGGCTATATTTGTCCATTTTCAATTTTCCTAGTCATTAGAAATAGTCGGTTTCATATTTCAGAACCAACAGCTAAAAGCAAACTCTCGTTAATTCAGGCTGGTTGCAAACAGACATTGTGAAGCATTCAAAATCTATTCCAACTGAAATTCAGTGGATAAGTATAAGGACAAGTATAAGGACAATACATAAGGATAAGTATTTGGACAATTACACAGCGGTTGATTCTTTTTTAGCCTCTGTAGTCCAGCATGTAAAATGTGAAATGACACAAATAGGAAACCGCTGCTAAGTCAACTGTGCAAATACTTTCAGGACCCCACAATTATACAAAATGTGCTGTTATTGTAAATGGTTTGAAATTGATGAAAATCACCAAATGAAAGCTGTCCTATCTTTAATAACATCATCATCTTGTTAGTTCAAATGCAAAATGCTTGGTTACTGGTATGATCACCGTACAAAAATAGTCTATAAACAGGCAAATGTTGCTATGGGTTAATGAAGAGATACACTATCACAATCTTTCCCCCACACATTTCCAAGACATCGCCAATATTTTGTGGTTGAATTACCCTGAACTCTTTACTTCATCGTTGCTCGTTCTTTCAATACGTGGTTCTGCCCTTGGTTACACAGAAAGTGTCTCCCTGCTTGTTTAGTTACGGGTGTTTCTAGTTTCCAATCCAAACGTAGAGCTATGCGTGGAGGCTCCTTATCTGGGAGCTTCAGAGTGAATCAATTGTATTTACGAAGCACACAGCTGACAATATGGAGGCAAAGCACTTTACGCACACAAATAAACAGCACAAAAAAGAAGCATGCTGTGAAAATTAATGTGAAACATACTGTGAAACATACTGTGAAACATACTGTGCACGTATGTCAAAAGCAAGACACAAAGTGAATATAATAAAAATGAACTGAAATGGCAAAACAGTGGCATTGGAGGCCTAATGCCGAGTAGACCATATAGTTATCACCCAGATAAGAGGTTGACTCGTCATTGAGAAGATGAGAGACGTGCCCTTTGGTTTGAGCACACGTGTGTTGTCATAGGGGCCGTTGTTTTGGAAGCTCAGACACATGGGGGGTCTGGATGTGGTCGGGGCCGTGTTCAAAACTAAAACAATCACTGGCTAGCTACTCATCTTAAGCTAACACACACGCACACAAGATCGGGTTCGGGGGTCTGCCGTGAGGTTGACTTTACCTTCCCCCGAGCCCTTCGATGCGCTCCCTCTCCTTGGGCAGCTCCGGCTTGTGGTCCTGTGTGACCTCCACGGCCCGGATGAACTGGTCGGTCGGGTCGTCCTGGACCCCCAGCACTATGGCAGAGTCGCCCACGTGGGCCACGTACATGCGGTCCCCGCGAATGACCACCACACTGGCCGTGGTCCCCGAAGTGCTCGGGAGCCCGGTCAGGGTCTTAGGCCACTCCGCTACGGAGAGACAGAGGAGACACGTGAACAAAGGAAAGGCAAGTAGCCTCCAGAGGCCTATGCCAGCTACGTCACTGACATCGTCACAGACAGTGGCTGCAATACAATGGCACCAGGTGTAACCACAGGCCCAGCTTGTTAGAAGTCACAGTTCGAGAAATAAAGGCTTTTCCGTCTTCCCAGACAGCCGAAAGACAGGCATTCACCAACAGACCACTAGGCCAGTCAGAATGACGAGCGAGCAGGCAGAATGTGGTCCGACAGACTGTTGACAGACTGACAGAAAATATACCATAGGCAGGCAGAGAAACGGGCAGACAGGCCATAAGAGACAGACAGTCATCGGCAACACAACGAAACAGACCATCCAACAGTGGACAGATACACAACCAACACAGGGCCAGGTAGACAGAACTTTTACTAAAACCTGTGCTTCCCAAACCAGGTCAGAGACCGTGTCTCGTAGGCTTTCCATCCAACCCTAACAATTCGCAGTTTGATAAGTAGAGTCGACACCTTGTAGTAACATTCAAACGCGTTAAAATGATCCGGTTTAGTACCCGAGCACGCTAGCGCCACTGAGCCGCATGGAGGCAGTTCATGTTTTAAGTAATTTATTTAAATAATCTTTTTCTACAAAATTGATATTGTAGAAAGAGATATTGCCCCTTTAAACTTTCTGGCCGGTCCGTCTTTCAATTTACAGTGTATTGTAATCTTCTCGAAATCGATTAGGACAATCGTAGTACTATCCTTGCAACCCTAAACCATCCTGACTAGCTGGTACTATTCGTTCGGTAAGGGAGGACGAAGAGACAAGTCGTGTTCTTGATTGGAGGCCGGGAACTACAGAGCCCCTTTAAAACCTACAGCAGAGGACCTCTACAGGAATACCATTTGTTAGCCCCCTAAGAAACCCACCCTTATTTTGTCATGCAAATTGACTAAGAATACATTCTACTCGGCATCATTGAGTAATTCTTGTTAACTGCCTAGCTCAGGTACACAATTGTACCATCTGGGCTGACCCTGGTATTCGATCTAGCGACCATTTGGTTGCTTGTCAGACGCCCTAACCACCTGGCAACTGGATGATAGCTCTCGTACATGGAATAGGAGGCAATTTCCAACAAAGCCATAGATATAAAAACATATGCAGCACATGTAAATTCAAGCATTAATAAACACACGGACGAATTGACCACTTGAATTACTGGACCAGGCGTGTCAGTGTTGTATGAAGTGTTGTGTTATCAGGCTGTATCAAAACTTGCACATCGCGGTTTTTGGCCAGGAAAATACCATGTCTTTCGCTCCATTACCGCGTAATACCGACTTCCCAAGACCGTGGAAGGATCCAGAGCGGTCCGCCGTTAAACGCACAACATACAACGGCCCTCGTGTCCTGGTAGCTGATTGGCCGAACGACTTGTTCATCATTAATGGACACCAAAAAGAGCGGGGGGACGCATGCACTTAATTAAATAGATGTTAGAAATGCGTCCCTCTTGTCTTCTCTAACACCGACGACAACACCGTGTCCGGTCTGGCTACTCTCGAGCAACACTTAAAGTGTTTTACCGTCGAGGTCAATATTCAATTATTTCCAAACACTAAGCTGAACCGGTGACAGAACTATTCAGGGAGCTCCCCGAATCCGACTTACGTGTGCCTTCCATTGGTGGTGATGGGGTTACACTGGGATTTATCTCTGTTCTGCACTCATGTCTGACAGATGGCTAGCAGCAGTGGCAGGTTTATTTAGCCTGCCAAGCCAGATCACCCCAAACTACACACCGAGCGCGCGGTGGCCATGTAATTCTGATCGCGTGCTCGTTAGCAGGTTGCTAAACGCGAGAAAAAAAATCGCAGTAACACATACATTGCCAGACAACCAGTTTGACACAATGATGATTATTGAACTTACGCAGCCGTTTCCACATGGCATGGTGGCAGGCAACGAAGCCTTTCCGAATAGCTGCACACACTTCCCCGTCATCTTTGGACCAAAATCCCCGTTGTTTCTTTATGAATTCCCACAAATAGTCCCGTGCGAATTGCGCTGCCTCGCGGCCTCCGTGACCATCGAACACTGCGAAGAAAGCGACCGATTGGTGGGGATGGTTCTCGCTTTCGGCCGTACTCGGTGAACTCTCCACCGTGGACACCGCCAGTGCAGCCTCTGCACAACTTTGGTCCCCATTTTGTACATTTTGCGTCCATGCAATTGTAGTGGGTGCAAAGGCAGACAGATGATCTTTCAATACGTTATGTGCAGTCCGGTCTTGTGGTTCGTGTTCAGGTTTTTCGGGTACATTGTCGAACGTCGTGTGGTCTCCTTTAGTGTCGTCTTGTTCGTCCGCGTTTAGCTCATCTTCCCCCGGCACGGGCTCCACTACAACCTCGGTAACATCCTCCATGTATTTCCTGCCTCCCTGGTCGGAGAAAATACTCACTCGCATCAAAAATGCGTTTTCCATGGCAGAGGAGACTTCTTTCTTCAGATGCTGCCTGTTTGAAGTACCTAAACGGCTTTAAAAGTATTTCAAGTTAAGTTTATGGCAGCAAAACGATCGATCACCCGCTTTTTGTCTTTGTTTATGTTCGAGCCTTGTAGGCATGCCCAGAAACGTGTTGACGTCACAGATACAGCAACTGTGGGAGTTATGCATTCCAGTGCGCCACCTCCTGGATATGTCGCGCCAGTACATGTTTTATTGCCTAGTGGTTTGTCCCGAATACGTCAAAATGTGATCTCGGCGTGCTGGAACACAGTTGGCACCCAACACCGCATGCATTCCCTCCGCCTCGAGTTATTATACAGGAGTAAATAGCCGTTATCATATGATTTTTCTTACTAATACAATTACATGAAGTTGAAATCCTGTTCAGATCGAATTTTTATATCAACCTTTCGAAAACATTTTTGTGAAATGCGGACATTCCCTCTGGATTTAAAGCGGATACACTTATTATTATATTATAGTAAACATGGTGCCTTTGGTTTGGGTGGACTCTACTTTAGGGAACTTTGAGGGACATATTTCTAGTAACTTACCCGAAGTCAGATGACAATTTAAAAAAAATACTACTGGCTAGATTAACATTATCAAATAGTGTTCTCACTCCGATTATACTATATAACCCTGACTGTTATCCTAAATCTCCCTGGTAGTTATCCTATATCACCCTGGCTGTTATCCAATAACATCCTAGCTGGTATCCTATATCATCCTGGCTGTTATCCTATATTACCCTGGTTGTTATCCTATATTACTCTGGTTGTTATCCTATATCATCCAAGCTGTTTTCCTATATTTCCTTAGCTGTTATCCTATATCACCCTAGCTGTTATTCTAAATCACCCTGGCTGTTATCCTAAATTACCGTAGCTGTTATCCTATATCACCCTAGCTGTAATACTATACATCCCTAGCTGATATACTATATCACTGTAGCTGTCATACTATATCACTGTAGTTGCTATCCTATATCATCCTAGCTGCTATACTATATATTCTTGGCTGTTATACTATTTCTTCCTAGTTGCTATACTTTATGATCCTAGCTGCTATACTATATCACTCTAGTTATTATGACCCACAGTTGGGGTTACATCCTGGTTCAACCAGGTGAAAGACAATTTAAGGATTTTCATGAAGTGCCATTAACTCTGTTTTCTGTATTTTCTTTATTTATAGTGACTGCGGACCAAACAATATAATCATTGGACCAAAGAATCTGAAGCTTCTTAATAGACTGCATTATGTCCATATGTGTATTCTCTAGTCTAATCTCGCAAATGCTACTCATGTAAAGCAGTCTTTCTAATTAAAGGTTTTAACTTATTATTAAATGTCTAATAAATCACTGTGTGTGTGCTTATTTAATTACAAAAAAATATTGATTTTGAAACCTACTTCAGCCACATAAATGTTTAGTCTCATCAAGTGGTTGCTGGGAAATACAATTGTAGATGAACATACACTGCCCTAATTGGCTGTTGGTCTATACCCCACCCCCTTATCTATATGAACAGTCACCAGATCAACCTTGCAACCTCAAAAAGTAGGGCGAAGGTGATTCTGCTCATTAGCTGAAAACAGGAGAACAGGCAAACCAAAACATTATTTCAATATTTGTCAATACCACTATAGAGCAAGCTTAACATTATTGTCATGGAGAAGCTTAGCGATGACCTGGTCATGCACAAAGACTATGTATATGCAAAAGGATTTTCCACTGCTGAGCTCATTGACTCTCTGCAGACATTTGAGATCCGGGACAGTGACATTTTTCTTGTCACCTACCCAAAGTCAGGTGAGAGACAACTTTGAGGAAGTCCTTAAAGTTAGAAACTGATCTCTGCCAATGAACTCATTAATTGATTAGAATGCACATGCTCTCTTTTAAAAAATATAATTGGAAGGAAGCAGTCTGTACTACTCAATGCTTGATGATTGCATAAACATATCAGGCTTCCTTTAAAAATTAAACATAAAGGGGCTTGTCTTGAATATCTGCATTTGCAATTGAAGAATTTATCAAATCGGTGTACATACTTGACCAGAACATAAAAATTATAAACTTCTCGAAGTAGACAAAATTGAGGAGAAGGTCAAATGTTTTGAGTCGTACAGTTTTCCATAGGGAGAACTCCTCTCTCCAGATGACAATGTAAAGCCTTTGGAAGGGGACTCGACTACATTTATATGGTATTAATTTACTAATAAAATAACCAAATATACTGTACAGATTTTGCAGCACAATGTCCATGTGAAGAACAGAACTGATGTTTATTAACCACGTGTATTATAGAACAAAACGTTTCTCCTTTCATACGCACCTTTAATAATGTTGACTGGTAGGAACCATCTGGACACAGCAGATCATCACGTCTATCTGTGATAAAGAGATGTTGGACGTCTACATAAACAACTTAGAGAAGATGCCGTGGCTGGAGCGTAAATATGATAGACCTGACTACTCCTTGCGCCCCGATCCGCGGCTGTTTACCTCCCACCTCACCCCTGCACTGATGCCCCCAGACCTAAAAACCAGGAAGGCAAAGGTAGGGAGATGACAGAGAGGAGGACCCAGAGGTTGAGGACCACAGGGAACATGGATAGATGCTTAGTGTCTAGCTTCGGTTTTTGTAATTATTACTTAGCTTTTGATGATTTTGTTATATTTTTTCCCCACTCAAATACACAGGGCCACATGTACACCCCTCTAAAGTATGTTTGAATCTTAAATGGCACCCTATTCCTTGAGAGTACACTGCCTTTGGTCAGTGTGTATTGGTTAATGATTTTCTCTTTTTCAGATCATCTATGTGATGCGAAACCCGAAAGACAATGTTGTCTCCAACTATCACTGGTGTTTTAACTGGGCCATGTTAAAGAACCCAAAGAGTTTTGAGGACTTCCTGAATCAGTGGTTAGCAGGGCATGGTATGGTGAAGACAATAGCCTTCCTTGGGGTGTCAATCAACACCAAGATAACTATTAGCAACATGTCCTGTTTACCTGTCATTGAGGCTGTTATTTTTAAGACACTGACAGCTAATCTTTCTTTCCTAAGAGCACAGAATTCCATTGTAGTACCCAATAGGCCATGGACAAAATTTATACACTACTCATTTGGTATGTTCAAATAGAGTCCCAGTGTAAAAAATGGCTAAACATTCAGTACATAGAAATGAATCTTTGGTAAACTTGTATAAAATATAATTTTTACGTCTCAGTTTGGAAGAAACAAAATTGAAAAAGTCTGTCAGGAGGCCAGGTGGGTAACAACAAGTAACGTACAACATGTCACCTATCCCACGATGCAAACCAACGACCCCGTCGTAAAAGCATCCATTATGTGACCCTGCTTTAAGCACACACTTACTGCAAGACCCTTGCTGTTACCATAATACCCTAGCTGTTACCACAAGACCATATCTGTTACAACAAGACCCTAGCTGTTACAACAAGACCCTAGCTGTTACTCTAAGTTCCTTGCCGTTACAACAAGACCCTAGCTGTTACCACAAGATCATAGCTGTTACTGCAAGACCATAGCTGTTACTGCAAGACCATAGCTGGTATAGTCTATAGAAATAGCTTTTATTGTGTATGACCCTATCTGACATACGGTGACCCTAAATGTTATAGTGTATCACAACTGTTATACAATGACCCTAGCTGTTATAACCCTGCAGTTTTTGGTGCTTCCTGGTTCAACCACATCAAAGACTGGCATAACAAGAGGGACCAGTACAACATCCTGTTCCTGACTTATGAGGACATGATCCTGGTAAGATATCCTGACTTATGAGGAAATTATCCTGGTAAGATGTCATGACTTATGAGGACATGATCCTGGTAAGATATCCTGACTTATGAGGAAATTATCCTGGTAAGATGTCATGACTTATGAGGACATGATCCTGGTAAGATGTCATGACTTATGAGGACATGATCCTGGTAAGATGTCATGACTTATGAGGACATGATCCTGGTAAGATGTCATGAAGATATCAACTCTTTTACATGGGTTGGTTCCAAAACGGCCCCTTGTACAGGGGACTCTGGTGAAAAGAAGCGCACCACATAAAGAATGGAGACACAGTCAGAGTCATGAATGCTGGTTAATCAATTGGTTGGTAATGTTCCTAATATTTCAGGATCTGAAGACAGCCGTGACAAAGATCTGCCGCTTCTTGGAGAGGGATCTGAGTGAAGCAGACATCGACAAGATAGTGGAAAAATCCACATTTAAGAATATGAAGCATGACCCCAAGGCCAACTATGAATTCGTACCGGAGGACAAAATCAAGAAGGGCATGTTCCTCCGGAAAGGTTAGGTCTGGTTGTCCAAAAGGTCTCTTATCGAGCGTCGGTAGCATCAATGGATTTTAACATGATGAATACATGATGAGCAGATCCTAGAGTAGTACTGTAAATAAGTAACACTATGAACCAGGTTCTTAAGCACAATGCATCGCGGAACACAGGTGACCTCTATTGTGTTGGTTGTCATTACCAAAATACACCAGAGCGTTTCGGCTAGAATGTCAGGCCCGACTCAGTACCCACTTATTGTAACGGATCGTTAATTGTTGATTATAATTTTTCTTTCACTTTTAAAATTAATATTCCTCTCTAAGAGCACCTGTAGTTGCCTTGTAGAACTTGAAGTTCTCCTGCTACGTCTTCTTCTAGAAATCTGAATGAGTTGGTTCTGTTGTTCTAGGTAAAGTTGGGGACTGGAAGAAAATGTTCTCCGTGGCCCAGAATGAGAGCTTTGACCAGATCTTTGAGGAGCGGATGAAGGATGTTCCTCTGAAGTTCATCTGGGACATTGATCAGCCATCAAACTGACAGGAGCCACAGCTAGCTTTAGTTGTCTTTCACGCATTCAGCAGATTTTGCGGCAGAGGGATAATTGCCATGGCAACACAAGACGGCTGCGATACGGCCAGATGATACGGCCACCAATCAAATGCAGATGTTTGGCACATGTGAATTACCTGTTGAGAAATTAGAAAACCTTTCGTCAATTATAGATATATCATTCTTTGTCCAACGCAGGATTGGTTAATGAAATGCTAAGATACTAATAACTATTACTTAAGCACTTATTTTTACCGAGTAGGTCCCTGAAAAACTGGCTCTGTACAACAAACTAATATTTTACGGCCCTGGGCCTTTTAATAAAAATAAATCAACGCTGAATCAATGTCTGCAAGATTGATATTCCAAAATAACATCCAAGCAAGCAAACCAATAACATCCCAGCCAGCTTTTCCATTGTGCTAGTGGTGTGCACGTTTCTAACCAACCTGTCAAAAACAGGCTCCACGAGGGAGGCATGAGGACTTGATGTCCTCTAGTGGGACTTGTGCTCACATCCCAGCACCGTGCTGCTTGATTGGCCCTCGCCAGAGAACATCAGAATAGACAGGTCTGCCATTGGTGCCCCGTTCTCTTCACAGATGAAAGCGTGTTTACACTGAGCACATGGGACAGACTTGACCGGTTTGGCGGTGGGTCAGTGATGGTCTGAGGAGGCCTCCACATACTAGCCAACGGTACCCTGACGGCTGTTAGGTACCGAAATTAAACTCTTAGACCCATTGTCACGTTATGAGTTAGATTGGCCTGTGATGTCAATGGTTAACTTAGATTTTTCATGTGAGTTTGAATCCAGCCCTCAATCGATTGGTGATTTAGGTTTCCAGTGACCGTTATGTAATTTTTTCTCAACAAATTACACATGTACTGTAAAGATTTAGATCTTTAATGTATTTCATTCATCAAGAAATGGAGTGCGATTAAAGTGTTCCCTTAAATTTTGGGAGCAATGTGTATATTTATGTATTTTTATTGTTTATTGTTTATTGTATTTCTATTGTTTATTGGGAACTGGGAGCCATTTGGGCCAAGCCAAGTGTTTTGACAGTGCTCTATGGATTAGGACTTTAAACAGTTGTGGCTGGTGGGAGAGTGTAGGCCCGTTGTCATGGACAACATGGAATGCATCTGAATGTGTTGGGTACTATTCCATTTATTCCATTCCAGGTTTTACAATGAGCCGGTCCTATATCTTCTCCCAACACGGATGTCCAGTACACTCCAGCCCGGTTGGTGGGAGTAGTGTTTGTACAAGCAAAAACCTAAAGAAGACGAGGAGAGTACTACTCAGATTGTAGTTCAGTTAAACTGTTTAAAACGGATGTTACATGCAGGGAAGTTAGGTAATAAATGTACTGGAGGATAATTTACTGTAACATCAGTGAGATAAACCTAATGTTAACAACCAGGTGAACTTTACCACAGGCTCCAAAGTTCAAACGTGATCCACTTCAACTCCACACGTTCTTTTTGCAGCATCTGCCAATAGTAATACCCACTAAACTATTACTGTTATGGAGAGGTTCACAGAGGACCTGGTTAAGTACAAGGATTATGTATTTGTAAAGGATTTTACCACGGCTGAGTACATTGACTCTCTGCAGACCTTTGAGATCAGGGACAGTGACATCTTCTTAGTCACTTATCCAAAATCTGGTGAGTGACAACTTTGACAAATCATTACACTGGACAATGGGAATGTTTTATAGGAAACGTTGGTTAGGATGGGAAACTCTCCAGTTGGCAGTTTTCGAATGGGGACTTTTCATTTTAATATCAATGTCCTCTAAAGTACTTTGTCAAACCCTTTTCATCATGTTGACTTGTAGGAACTATCTGGGCACAGCAGATCATCACCTCTATCTGTCAAAAAGAGATGGGCGATGTCCACCCGAACAACTTGGAGATGATGCCATGGCTGGAGTATACAGAAAAACGCCCTGACTACTCCTTGCGCCCTGACCCACGGCTGTTTGCCTCCCACCTCACCACGGCACTGATGCCCCCAGGCCTGGCAACCAGGAAGCCAAAGGTAGGAAGATGAAAGGGGGGAGAACCCAGGTTCGGTCTGGACATGTGGAACATAAGTCCCAAATATATTTATTATTTCATTTATTTACCTTTATTTATGCAGAGAAATTAACTGAGATCAAGATCACTTTTACAGCTGTGTCCAGTCTCCAGTCTTACAAAAATATGAACTCAAACAAAATGGAAATACACATTAAAACACACGCTAAGAAAAATAATCACAAAAGACAAAAAGAACATCTCTTATAAGGAATGTAAAAATTACTTGTAGGCACAAACACGATTTATTTACTTTACAGTTTAACCTAAATGGCATTTCACAAATGTGGGGCAAATTTTTTGTCACTTAGTCCTAATCTATTTCGTTTTTATATGTGCTTGGTGATTATTTTCTATAATGAAAAGTGCTATAGAAGTTAAATTAATTAAGATTATTATCAAATATGAGCTTGGGCTTAGAGAAAGCTGCAGTGTTTGATAAAGATGAAATGTACCATGATGAGATCCCCAAACTCTTTGTAATTTTACATTGAGAAACTTGATTCTTAAATTGCTGCACATTTTCATGCCTAATCATGATACTGACCTGTTGCTTATTAACCTAATTAGTTGAGATGTTCCACCAGGCATTTTGTAGCATTACCCAACTTTTCCAGTCTATTGTTGCCCCTGTTCCAGCTCTTTTGAAATGTGCATCAAATTCGAAGTGGTCATATATTTTTCAATAAACAATAACATTTAAATGATTTGCACCTCATTGCATTCTGTTTTTATTTACATTTAACACAGCGTCCCAACTCTTTTGGAAACGGTGTTGTATATAAGAACCATTTAGGGTAATGATTTTAGGGTCATTCAAAGCTGGTTTCCGTGAGTGTGGAAATCATGTACCTAATTTGTATTTAGTACCAACCTATGGCCCAAAAGGTATTGGTGCAACAGCTGGAAATCAGAACGCAGGTGTGCAACAGCTTCATTAACAGAGGACACTGGAGTGTAAGATTTTGTTAATATACAGAGTGAACACTCTAGTGCACTAGAACACTCTATGACCGAAAATTGAATCCAATGGAACTCTTTTGCAGTGCACAAGAAATTCCAAATAGCACCCTATTTCCTAGAGAGGGAACTGCCTTAGGCCTGGGCCCAAATGACTGTAAACCCATGGTTAATGTTTTCCTGTTCCTTGTTGTCAGATCATCTACGTGATGCGAAACCCGAAGGACAACGTGGTCTCCTACTATCACTGGTGTTTTAACTGGGCCATGTTTAAGAACCCAAAGAGTTTTGAGGACTTCCTGGATCAGTGGTTAGCAGGGCATGGTAGGTTGAGGACAATAGCCATCCTTGGAGGGTCAATCAACACCAAGATAACTGTTAGCAACATGGCCTGTTTACCTCTAATCGATGCTGTTATGTTTAAGACACTGACGGATATTCTGTCTCAATTGGAAACCTATCCCCTACATCAGGGTGTCATACAGGCTCCTCGGAGGGCTGAGTGTCTGCTGGTGTCTGCTGGTGCCGGCTTTAAATTGTTCCCAGTTCAGAACTAAAGGGTATAAACCAATTAATTACTTAATTATTCAAGTACAGTGAGAGCAAAAACCTGCAGACATTCGGCGCTCCGTGGAACCGGTTTGGTACATGGAACCCAACAGGCCCTGGTCAAATGCTAAAAGTTGTTTTCACCCTGTTATGACCACAGTTGGTGGTGCTTCCTGGTTCAACCACATCAAAGACTGGCATGGCAAGAGGGACCAGTATAACATCCTGTTCCTGACTTATGAGGACATGATCCTGGTAAGATGTAATTAAGATATCCTGATTTATGAGGGCATTATCCTGGTATGATGTCATCACAGACTAATTTTACAGGGATACGTCCAAAATGTAACCCAGCATGTAGCCTAGTGGTTAGGGTCTAAAGTATTTGACGGGGTTGAAAATCTGCTGTTTTGTCCCTTGTGACCAAAGCAATAAATCTTAATTCATTGTAAGTACTTGCTGTTTATAAAAATATGTTTTCAGTTTATAAAATAATAAAGTATGGCAAAAAAAATTGGTTAAATAATTACGCATTCTTATATATGTAACAGAGTACCATTTTCAATAAAGTAAATAATTAAGTTACTCAAATTGTTTTTGACAATTACATATTTTTTTAGGATCTGAAGTCCGCTGTGATGAAGATCTGCTGTTTTCTAGAGAAAGACCTGAGTGAAGCAGATATCAACAAGATCGTAGAAAAGGCCACCTTTAAGAACATGAAGCATGACCCCAAGGCCAACTATGAATTCATATCCGAGGAAATACTGAAGAAGGGCCAGTTTCTACGCAATGGTCAAGGCTTCTTCTTTTGATCATTATAACTTGGCAAAGACAAGGGATCTTGTTAAAATTGTCCTTCCTACTCTGACATGATTTATGAATATGGACCTGAGATATGGGAAATGGTGAACCCAAATATAATTTATCTGAATCCCATAAAAGCAGTTTATAATTTTGTTTCTGCTTCTGCTGTTTTAGGTAAAGTTGGGGACTGGAAGAACATGTTCACCGTGGCCCAGAATGAGAGCTTTGACCAGATCTTTGAGGAGCGGATGAAGGATGTTCCTCTGAAGTTCATCTGGGAAATTGATCAGCCATCAAACTGACAGGAGCCACAGCTAGCTGGCTTCTTCATGTTCCATGCATGCAAGAAATACTGAAGAAAAATGTTCGTGGCGGAAGTAATTAAAAGGAATAATTTAAGTTTAAAAAAGCTATTAAGAACAGCCAAATAATACAATCTAATACAGTATAAATTACCATACTTTGGTTACTATCTAATGTTTATTTTTCAAAGATTCTGGAGATTTTGTGTAAAAAGTCATTAAAATCGCTCGAACTACGTCAACAACCATAGAAGTAGCGTATGCATCCTTTCCATTCAATCTATTTCAGATCCATCCGTTGTTAACGCGCTCGTCATTTACCGAGTCCAGTCAATGTTAATCTGAATTCTGCTTATTATTACGCTTCGCCATATCGCCATATTCGGGACCTGTACTTTGGGTAATTAAACGGTGAAAGAGGCTGGCATTAGGGTTACAACCGTTAGTTTGTTTCCCTCCGATTTCCAACCGCTGGGTTAACAATAACTTCTGACTCCATATACTTAGATTAGTTATATTATTTCTGACTCCATACACAGAGGAAGACGAGTCAGAATGCTCACCTTCGTTGGTTGTGCGCCTGATATTTTCTCTGTCGTACCCAACTTTTTGGACGCTACTTTGCCAACGACTGTACTTGATTTCCAAGAAAAACATTAATGTTCCCTGACCGGGAATCGAACCCGGGCCGCGGCGGTGAGAGCGCCGAATCCTAACCACTAGACCACCAGGGAAGCTGGGTACGGATCCCCACTGTGTGTAATATTATTCCAACACAGACAAATTGATTTATTAAACATAATTAATTAAATATTAGAAAGAAAATCTATTTAGTTTACATTCTACTTTATAATAATGATATGTATTAGAGGTCTGCCAGAACTATACGGTTAAAAGTAAGGGTTCAGGGGAGAGTTACCTAACATACTTACAAATTCTAAAACCCCATAGAAAATGTAACCTATCTAATATCAGTGTTGGGACTGTTACATTTTTGTGTTACATTCTAGTTAAAGAGACAAATGTTCTCTAAACAAGGATTTGTTTCTTGCAGTGGCTTGTTAGAGGTCGGTGTGTTTTGAGAAAACAAACGTCCCTCATGACACCCAATGCTCTGAACTATTCCCATGGGGGACCCGGCCCCTGTTTTTTCCTATTGGAAGCCCAGTCCCAATGTTTCCAGGTGGCGCCCTATTCTCTAAATAAAACACCACTTTTGAAGCACAGCAATATGGGCATCAGGGTGCTACGTAGAGAATAGGGTGCAATTTAACATGCAAACACAACAGTCTAACCTTTGTTTACAGTGACAACATTTGACAATGTCTCACTTCACCGAAAAGCAAACATGTCCCATAACATCACTTAAGCTGTCTAATACACGAAACCTAAACAAACCCCAAAAAGAAAGGGAACTTCAATAAACACTAATAAAAAAGGACAGTAATAAAAATAAAACCAAGTGTCTGAATGTGTGCAGTCTTTTCAGATGTACACACCCACACTGCTTCCGCTGTGGTAAGACTGTGATGGCTTTCCTGTGGAGCCCTCGTATCTGATGAAAACAGGATTTCGAGGAGCAGCTCGGAAAGTTGTGTTGCGCAAAACGGACGGGTTTCCCTGGCGATAGAAGGGGCGTGGACCGGGCTGTTGACCACCGGTGTACGTGGTGAACGGAGCAATCGTCTGTTGATCTCCAGGGTACAGATTCTGTAAGACGACCTGTGAGGGGTTTCCCTGGGTGGAAAGGCTACTAATGTAGTTGGAGCTTTGAGAGGAAAAGGTGGGTTGTCCACCAAGGCTGCATGGCTGATAGACCACCACCCTGGAGTCGTACACATCCGCCGAAGGGTTCACAACCATCCCATGAGGTCCGTAAGGGGGGTTCCGAGGAGACAGATCCTGGCCGTTTTGCTGCTGCCGTCCGTCTACGCTCCGTGCGATGGGGCGGTACCGCGTCAGGGTGTTGAGCCCGCTGGCGGGGTGGTAGAAATCTAGCGAGGCTTTATCGGAGGGTAAGTGGCGGCAGACGAAGAGGAGCCCCGAGGCGAACAGGAGCGCCCCGGTCACCCAGCCGATGTAGAGCGCCTCCCCCAGCTCCCGGCGCTGGGCGTCGATCAGCAGAGGGTTGTGGAAGTCCTGGATGATCACGTGCGCCGTCCAGGACACCGGGATGAACACGCAGAGGGAGGCCAGGAGCTGCATCGCTCCCGCCACCATGAGAATGCAGGTCTTGGCGCGGTGGTTGTCCTGGATGCAGGAGACACAGCGCATCCCAGCCAGGGCCCCCAGCAACGCCAGGCCGGCCAGGGCCACGGAGCAGCACATCAAGCCCCTGGCAGCCTGGGCATGGAAGTAAACAAGATCATATTTCAAAAGGACTTCTCCCGATCCAAGAATGTCCAGAACCGCTAGACCTGTTAGGATTCACTTCCTATTCATGAGAGCCTAAAGACAGAATGAAACTAGAAAAATGACTTTGACCACAGATTCAAAGGATCTCTTGGAGTTGTGGTAAAGGGTTGTTTGAACCTTGCTGGACATCAGAAGGGATCACCGCCATGTTAACTACCAGTCTACAGACCTACTTCTTAGCCCATAGTGTTTATCTATCCAGTATGTTTGGCACTTTTAAGTTGGGGGGGGGACTTTGTACAAACTCTGGTGTCATTAGTTAATCCAATATGGATCAAAAGTCATATCAGTCATCACGCTTGAATGGGGCAAAAATGTGCCACAGTGCATAATCATCAGTGGCACCATTTTACAGTGAACCGGAGTTCAATCCTACTAAAATAAGCGGAATACTAACGAAGTCATAGGATTTGTCCCCAACGCACCTTAGTCCCAAAATGACCTGAGCCAATCAGATGTGGAGAAGTTTGGTTTTACCGCATCGTGGCCGTACCTGCAGGTCCGGGGGGAGGTATAGCAGGGAGTCGTACACCTTGCACTGCATGCGGATGTTGGCCTGCCGGTAGCAGTTCATCCACAGGCCCTCCCAGCGCGTCTCCATGACGATGATGTTCTCCCCGATGAACGCCGTCACCTTCCACATGGGCATCCCCGTGGTGGCCGCCGCCCCGATCAGCCCCACCAGGCCCACGAACAGGGCCGCCACCTCAGACGCGCCATGGACCATCGTGCGGTTTTCGGTGGGCCAGTGAAGCAGGTGAGAATACGTGTCGGTTGAAGCGGTCCGGTTCCCAGTGTGAGGGCGGTTTGATAGAGCCGGTATGTGTTGCCGCTGGGGGTTGGCTACCGTGTGACATAGGAGAACCTCTCATTTGCTCCCTCCTGGTTGGCTTACAGGATGAGGGTACCAAGGATGACCTGGGTGTGTGTGTGTGTGTACTGTCTCTGTTGCTATGGCGGTATGTCAGCCTTCTTTATCAGTAGCGGTTATTTACCCCCAACACAGTCCAGTCAGATGGACATAATTCCTTGTGTTATGACATTTAACTAACAGGAGCTAGCCAGGCTCCTGAGCTATGTTAGCCTAATTGTAGTTAAATATAATGTATAGATTATCAGGATGGGAGTTAGGTGCTCATGAAACCTTTGAAAATCAGGTGGTGAAAAAGCATCCCAAAGAGCAAAGGCTAAATTGTGATCCCCGTTTGGGTCCTTGGGACCATGATTTAGAGGCCCCAATACACGGGTCTCCCATTGACTCTGTTACAGTTACCCTCTATCGCCACTAGAGAGCGCAGGTGAGCCAGTTCCTGACAATGTAACGGACCAAGGAATTGTCTACACATTGACCTTGGGCTCCAAGCCACTGAAGCCAGGGTTCTTAAACTGAGGTTAATGGAGGTACTGCAATCGTTCCTCAGCCAGGAAATATAAATATATTGTTTGGTTTTTGTTATTGTTGTTACATTAAAACATTTCCTCACCTACAACAATCCAACAGCATGGGCCAACGGAACCGTGAAGTTTAGACGGTGTCATGTACATTACATTATTAGATTATAATCAAGCATGTATGTTCTTAGCCATGTCTGAGAGGCTCGCTGAGTCCATTGAGAAGCACTGCCATGTGGTACAAAACCCTTTCAAACATAGAAAAAATGCAATATCTCTTCCCAAAAAATCCAACCATCAATATTCATAATGGGGGTGGCTACATGTTTTTTGACTGCAGGAAAATGCCCCATTTGTATGGCTGAAAGCTCAGTCAGTGTCTAGCGTTTTCCACAGAGCGGAGCAAGAAGCTGGAAAGTGTTAACGGGTCCCTGCAATCAAATGAAAATTTAGCAGCAGACCGGTTCCATCAAGGACTTCTCCCCAAGAGAATCCCCCAGTTCAACAATGGGTAAGACCCAGCTGTCCCAGAGCCCCATCAGTATGAACCGGCTCCGGACGAACCTGACATGGCAGGAGCTGAGGCTAGGGCTGAGGCAGTGGATGAGGCAGGGGATGAGGTTAAACAGATGGGTGTTTCATTGGTCCTGTACATGTCACATGTCACTCATTATATTAGTTAGTTAGCTGTAGTCACACAACCGCTGTTGTTTATGTTGTAGGCAAAACACTAGGCCACATGTATCTGTTTCCTCTCATTAAAAACACATTGACAATGTGAGGTGATCAATACATTGTTTAATCATAAATATGTAAATCAAAGTTGTACATTGCTTCCATCAAAGGTATTTTAAGTTTATACAGTGGTATAAAACAGAATTAGATGTTTTTACATTAGCTTCAAGAAAATGACAGAAATGTACAGCGGGTGATAAGATGATATAAAAAAAAGCCTTGTACTAATGTGAATAGATTCTGACATGGCTTTAAGAGCAAAACATAGTAGAAATTGATAAGAAATTAACTTAAATGAAACACCTTTTAGATGTTGAGGACTTTGTTTTCTCTCTCCTAAGTGACCCATGAACCCCAACTCACTCCAGATTATTTTCTCTTTGCACTGAATGTTTTGAGTCCTCCGCCCTGCAGCTTTAAACGCCCACACCTTTAGTAACCGGTCTTTACATGGAGTCATGTATTTCGTTTCCCCCTCGGTCCATTCCTACATGCCCAAGTCTGTCAGCACATCCCTACAAACACATGTGTCCCAAGCAGAACGGAAGCCGTTCATTGCATTGTTTTCCCCAACTGTGCTATGAATGTAATTCAGATTGTTCTCTGAAAGATGTTGTCGTGCGTAGCATGTGCCTGTCAACAAGAAATCTGCCTAGATTAATACATTTACAATGCAAATAAAAAGTGAAAGCCCAAATATTGAATTTGCAGTGAATCTCTGTGGATATGGAGTATTTGCTAGATGACCAAAATGTAAAGTGTAGACTTGTAGACATTGAGATGTTGCCTTAACGTGTGCCCTTGTTGGGGTAAACAGCTCTGTGGTATTTCAGGACAATCCCAGTGTACCCAGGCAACAGGCAGGATCTAATAATGGTTACCAGAGGAGTTGGTATGTCAACACGGCAAGCGCTGTTCCGCTCCCAGAGAACCTTTACATGAATGTCGAGTGACAACGTGTAGTCAACCAATACCTCAACGTTAAAGTCGAACCAGAGTCAACCAATACCTCAAAGTTAAAGTCCAACCAGATTCTGATGAATTAGTGGAATGAAGCATGTCGCTGTACCAAATGGCAAACAATTCCCTTTGATGTACACCGCTTTTGACAAATTTCATAGCTTTGTTTGGAGACAGAACTTAAGCAAAAGAACATTCCCGGTATAAAGTAACATGTTTTGTATCATGTTAATATTGACTAAAGGAGAATTATGGGTAATAATGATACACAACAACACCAACAAAATGTGTGAACGTATTCTGACCCATGATCTTCAGGGACCATTATCATTATAAACATTTGTGCGAACACCCCCCGTAATGACGATATAGAAAGGATTTAGTTATTATCAAGGTATTATAATATTTTAAATGTAGTATATTTAAAACGCTTTATTAAAATAAATCAGACATATTATATCTCAACTGGATAGCGTTACTGTCACAATTGAAATGAATTTGGTCACTCCTGAAACACAACCTTATAATACACCCAATTTCCTAGTTGCCTCTCGTTTGCAGTGAATATTGGTCTCACTTCATCTTAAAGTTCCATTTCTATTACTTCCAAAATGCCCTACCCGTGTGAACCGGAGTCTCTCAGTAGCCAGGGACGAGCGCCAGCCCCTACCCCCCCCCCCCAGAGGGCTCAGAGGTAGTCCATGGCGCTGCGGACGGAGGGGTGCCTGGAGGGGTGATGGTATGAGCCTGGGTAGCTGTAGGTAATGGGCTGCCTTGGCTGTAACGGGTACTGCGTCGGGTACTGTGTCGGGTACTGCGTCGGGTACTGCGTCGGGTACTGCGTCGGGTACTGCGGCAGATGATGCGGCTGAGGCGTGTAGACCGTGTACCCGCTGCCGCTGCTCTGGGAGGGTGGGTACTTGTACTTGTACCCGTACTCCCGCTCGTCCTTGCCGATGTTGCAGCAGCAGAACACGCAGCCCCCGGCGAACAGGAAGGCGGCGGAGACCCAGCCGATGTAGAGCGCCTCCCCCAGCTCCCGGCGCTGGGCGTCGATGAGCAGCGGGTTGTAGAAGTCGCGGATGATCACGTTGGCCGTCCAGGAGACCGGGATGAGGCAGCAGACGCACGCCGCGATGATGACGCTGCCGGACGCGACGAGCACCAGGCGTTTGGCGCGGCCGCGGTTTGGGATGCAGGCGGTGCACTGAAGCCCCGCGATGGACACCAGCAGGCCCACGCCGGCCAGGCCCACGGAGCAGCACATCAAGCCCCTGGCGGCCTGCAGGTCCGGGGGGAGGTACAGTAGGGAGTCGTACACCTTGCACTGCATGCGGATGTTGGCCTGCCGGTAGCAGTTCATCCACAGGCCCTCCCAGCGCGTCTCCATGACGATGATGTTCTCCTGGATGAAGGCCGTCACCTTCCACATGGGCATCCCCGTGGTGGCCGCCGTGCCGATCAGCCCCACCAGGCTCAGCAAGAAGGCCACGATCTCCAGACCCGAATTGGCCATGATTTCCCTCTGTCCTGGTGAACCTGCCCTGAGAGTCCACAGCCGGGGAGGTGCTGACAGGTCCTGGCGAATGTACGATTCAAAACAACGAATAGCCTCCGTCACCGCTAGCCGTGTGCACTGTCCCGCGTAGACACAGGCGAGAGGGAGTCACAGTCACCTCAGGACTACAGTCAACGGCAGCCTTCCTGCTTTCTCCCAGTGGAAGATGAGAGGATCTGATAGGTGTTCGGCTGTACAGGTGATAGGTGTGCACCTGCATGGCCCTCCTCCCCCTGGTCTAGACAGGTGAATTGAATGGGAGGGGTCTGTTGCTAGGAAAAAAAATCCCTAGGGATACGAGGTGTTTTGCATGCTTGTGTGTTTGCATGTTTACACGTGGATATGAGTTTACGGGGCAGACTGGCTGTGTTTCACTGGGATCAGCTTACTAGACTTTGCTTTCAGAAGAACCCTGGGAAAAGAAACCGATCTTTCTGAAAAATAGTAATCTACCAGAACGTTGAATTGTAAACACACAAGACAAGTGGCTCCTTCAAATTTCCCACGTGTCCGAACCCTCTATTTGTAAAGCATAGAATATCTTCTAGTAAATGTTTGCTTGTGTTGTTGTTTTTCCATTTTTAAGCCTATGATATGATATCAATCAAATTGTCCCACATGTGAAATGTTGAATATAGAACAAATCGTCTTGGTAGGGTCCCTAAATATAGGACTAATCATCTTGGTAGGGTCCCTAAATATAGGACTAATCATCTTGGTAGGGTCCCTTAACATAAAACAAATCGTCTTGGTTGGGTCCCTAAATATAGAACTAGTCGTCTTTGTAGGGTCCCTAAATATAGAACTAATTGTCTTTGTAGGGTCCCTCATTATAGAACTAATCATTGTGGTGAGTCCCTTTAATTTAAAACAAATTGTCTTGGTAGGATCCCTATAGAAACAACTAATCACCTTGGTGGGGTCCCTATATAAACAACTAATCACCTTGGTGGGGTCCCTATATAAACAACTAATCACCTTGGTGGGGTCCCTATATAAACAACTAATCACCTTGGTGGGGTCCCTATATAAACAACTAATCACCTTGGTGGGGTCCCAAAAGTAATTTTCTGTGTGCAAAAATAGAATTGAATAGCTTTTGGCACCTCCATTAGAATCTCTCATCTGGCGTTGTCTTGTAAGAATATCAATTTCAGCCCAGCTTTAGCTCCTTGAATTTTTTGTTCAAGAATCACCTGATATACCTCAGAACTCATGGTTTCCTTGACGATGCATAGTCAACCAGGTCCAAAGGAGGAAAAGGAGCCCCAGATCTTCACATTCCCACCACCATGCCTGACTGATGAAGACAAATAGTAGGCAGTGTTGTGGTTTTGATTGTGACCAGACATGTCAATTTTGTTCCTCTGTCTAGAGAAGGGAATTCCAGAAACCTTCAGGTTTGTCCAAGTGGACTCTGGCTAAGTTAGGACTTGCAGTTTGTATCTTGTTTGACAGCGGAGGCTTCTGCCTTGAAACCCTCCCATGGTTGCTGTTTGAATTCAGTGTTTTTCTTACCGCTGAAGCACATACAGCATCCTGAGATGCAGCAAAGGAGGTCTTCAAATCTCCAGGGGTTATTTTGGGGGTTGGCAATTTTAACACCCTTTTGTCTAATCGCTTTAAATTTTAACTGTTTTTACGCTCTGGGTTATTTACTGCTAAAATTATTATTATTTTTTGTCTCACACTGGTTAGTTGGAAAAGCCTGCTATCTCAGGTTTGACATGTTTACAATTACAAACTGTTTGAAAACAATATATGTTATTATAGAGTTGATAAATGAGCCATTTTATGGGTTCAAATTCAAATTTGACCCCAATTTCGTCTCTTTCCTGGTTTTGGGTATGAGTGCATCTGTATTTGTCTGTCTTTGTATCCTGCTGCCTCAAGGCAGTAAATGTACAGGTCATTGCTTCTGCGATACTGATCTGATACTCTTGGGCTCTAGAGTTTTGCATCATCTATGTCATGTGTCATGTGTGCGTAAGTCACTGTGCACCAGTCTGGTTTGGCCAGTTTTGTTCAGGTACTTTTCCACTGACATGCCTACCTATTGTCAGTAGAAACCCAGCATTCCACTGAAGACAGGAACTGGTTGAGAAACACCAAGACACTTCATTAAGGAAGTACTGGTTATTGGAGATAAACCTGTAATATTGCTTGTTATGTCATTCCTTTACACATTTGAGTCTTCAAAATATTTTGTTTGAAAGAAAAGAAAATGATGATAGTAACTTGGTCAAATTATCTCTTTTTATTGCAAACCACAATAAAACGTTTGAGACTAGTGCTGTAAAAAACAAAAACACAAACTTACAGAGAAAAACACATTTCATACAATAGCCCAGTGCATTCATTGCTCTCAAATGAGCAGGCAAACTGAATAAAAGGTTGGTTCATTAAAAGAGATTCTATATTTGTACATTTTACAATCTTTTTACAATATTGGTGTCAACTGAGGAAGCTCATTTTACTTAATAAATATTAACTAGTGTACATTGATAGGACAAAGCTCAATATTGTAACAGTACACAAAACTGTCAAGTATACTTAGAGTTTAAAACACATAGACAAAACACCCAATCAATTCTACACCGGTCTGCTTAATTCTTTTTGTTCATTCTGAACAGTATGTTCCACGATTGGCTATTTCCAGCCATCTGGACAACGCAATGTCTTTTACTCAACACGCCTAAAGTTCAACATTGCTTGGATCCACAGACATAAAATTAATTATATCCTATTGACCAAAGATGATGATTGATTCTCTTTATTGTGGATATTGTTATGCTTGAAAGCCCGCATTCAGCAGGCAAAGTCAGTAATAAGTCTTTGTTTGTCTGGACTTGGTTGCCCTCAGTTGTACTGGTGTGGAGCGTAGATCACAGACCCAGCTGGGGCTGCGTAGTTAGGCTGGTACGAGTAGTTAGGCTGGTAGGAATATGCCGTTCCAGGCTGGTAGTTTGGTGCCGGCTGGTAGACGTACCCAGGACCGTTGGGGTCATAGATCATCCGGTCCTCCTCGTCCCCGACCCGGGGAGCGTGGCGACAGAGCAGGATGACTCCGGCAACGAACAGCAGAGCCGACGTCACCCAGCCGATGTAGAGCGCCTCCCCCAGCTCCCGGCGCTGGGCGTCGATGAGCAGCGGGTTGTAGAAGTCGCGGATGATCACGTTGGCCGTCCAGGACACCGGGATGATGGTGGTCAGGCAGCCCAGGAGGAACAGGCAGCCGCCGGACACCAGGACAATGTGTTTGGTTCTTGGCCGCTGGTCCACCACCCGGGTGCACTTCATCCCCACCGCGGAAAGGATCATGGCGATGGCGGAGAGCGCCACGGAGGAGCACATCAAGCCCCTGGCGGCCTGCAGGTCCGGGGGGAGGTACAGCAGGGAGTCGTACACCTTGCACTGCATGCGGATGTTGGCCTGCCGGTAGCAGTTCATCCACAGGCCCTCCCAGCGCGTCTCCATGACGATGATGTTCTCCTGGATGAAGGCCGTCACCTTCCACATGGGCAGGCCACAAACGGCGGAGACGCCGATCAGCCCGACGAAGCCGAACGCCAGCGCGATGAGCTCACAGCAGATGGCCTCCTTGCGGGCCATCTTCTCTGCCCTCTTTTTCTCTTCGTACACGGAGTCCATGTAGGACTGGGCCGCCTTCTCGTCGTAGGCCGTGCCCACGTAGGACTGAGGCTGCTTCCCGTAGAGGCTGTAGGCAGTACCGCTGCCCATGTAGGATCGCTCCATGCTTGCAGACGGACACGGAACCAACCGAGGACTGGCGTTCGTCAGAGCTCTTCTGTCTCTCACGGCTGAACTGAGCTAAATGAGAAGAGATGTCCAGGTGACAAGGTTATACACCCCGGAAAGTATGCTAACGATGCAATGTCACCCTACTGGTTTATCTGCTTCCTGAGGAATGAAGGACACTGGAAACTTGATTTTTTTTTAAACAACAACCTGACAGCAGATGGGAACATGTGGAAAAGAATAATTTTGTGTTTTGAGACATGAATGAAGTAGTTACAGGATTATTTTGTGAATGTATCAACATTAACCAAACTAACGATCAAACAAAAATCCTTTTACCTTCCAAACCAAACTAGCAAACAAAAAACATTACAATAAACGTAGTAATTGTTACTAGAAGAATAAGACAACCGCACAGTAAAGTACCCTTGTGTTTTGTTCTATTTACATAAGGGTCAAAGTATTGGGAATGTCAGGCTTCTCAATAATTCAAATCTAAACTGGTCTATTTTCAACAACACACAGAAGCTGTGTATGAAATGCCTAAGCAGGCACTCCACAACCGGTTCTCAGGGCAATAGGAAGCTAGGTTGGAGATAATGTATGCGTGAAAACCGGATGTTCCCGGGTCCTAGTGACTCCGCTCAGGTTAGCCCAATAGCACAAATGTGTTTATGCATGTGAGAGTTAATCGTTTTCTCACAGGCGTTTGGGGTATTTTAGGTGAACGTGTGAATGGACACTGAAGGCTTGACAGGTGTGGAGGAGACCTGAGAGGGAGGGACCCGTTTCAGCAATGCCACTGCTACTGCCTGCCTAGTGACTCAGGTCGGTAACTGACATGACCTGTTTCCTCTTTACTACTGACAGTTTCCTCTTTATTATTGACAATACACACAGACACTGTATGTTACGTTCACAGTGGCGACTTACGGTACTGAATGTTGCATTTTTTTTGCATTTCACGGTTAAACATTTGTTAAATCCTTGAAAAATAAAATATAATTCGATATCCCTAACATAGCTTCAGCAATTCTGAGTTGTACAATTTATTTTATTCATGAACATATTTTATTGACAAGGCAGAGTCAAGTACAATACATTTATTTTTCTTCATGAATGTTGACCAGTACTGAACTGAAAACAAATACACTATTGACAGTAAAAAACTGATTAAAACAAATAATAATTTAAAATGGCTTCTTAATGGGTGTCAAAGGAGCTTTAATCAAAATATTACCTTGTGTATAAAACATGTTTGGAGTTATATGTTATGGGGACATTTACAGACCGAGTGAACGCCACTCCTCTTGTTTGAATTAGGTTTTCTTTGAAGGGTAACACCCTAGTACACTCAGATCTGCAGTAAAGGCAATGACAGTATACAATCTGTCACAAATGGCAAACCATTCCCTTTGCAGTGCACAACCTTTAGACCAGGACCCATACGAAGCAATGCAATGTAGGGTGCCATTTGGGACATGCACGTGATGAGGGTGATGGGGGGGAGGAGGGGGCAGGGAGAGGATGAGGGGAGAAACTAGGAACAGAAACTGATAACCAGTACGACCAGTTGGGTCAGTCTGACAACGTTGTCACCGGGCCTTCAGAAGTAAACACCCACCTCTCTGTTCTACACAGGCGGACGACTCTGTTAACTCACCAACCAACCGTGACCAGGGGAGGTCAGATATAAAAAAAACTGAAAGGCCACAGCTGTAACTTTGAAGGTTTCCATTTCACAGAAATGTAGATGTTTAGTAACCTCAAATAGCCGCTGGACATGGCCCACTCAGTGTTGTTTCTTCATGAAAAGTAAAACACATGTTCAGTATGTTTTTCTTGTCCAGACTTACATCCTATCGATAAACCTCTTTAGAGATCTTAAAACAGAAGTTGGGAGGCACCTTTGTAATCTAGGAGAACTAAAGCATTATGAACAAACTAGTGGGCCAAACTACCAGTACAGGGTTTCCAGCAAATAACTAACATAAACTCTTGCTTTCAAACTATGTGATTTTCTTTCGACAACAATCTGGTATTTTGCATTACAATAAAAACATTTTGTAGGATGTGACCTTTCTATATACTACTAAAATGTACACTGTGGATGAGGTCTGAGTCACTACGCATATACGTTCTATGTTGTGTAGAAGATCACTTCTAGTGCCCTCAGCGTTGTCTGACCGAGGACAGACACTGCCCCCTGTGGGTGAACAGTAGCATGTGCTTTTTTGGAGGCCCTATTGAGAAGATCCAATTCCCAGTAAATGTGGTAAATAATGGCTTGATCTAGAACGAAAGCTCTAAAACGCTGCAATGCACACAAATGTAAAAACAACTGTAAATACAAATGTAAAAACAACTGTAAATACAAATGTAAAAACAACTGTAAAAACAAATGTAAATACAACTGTAAATACAAATGTAAAAACAACTGTAAATACAAAAGTAAAAACAACCGTAAACACCGTTTCCCCTTCTGCCCAACCCTGTTAGTCTTTAAACACTTCTCTGGTCTGTCACATACGGGATGTCTAATGTGATAAATGGGTACAATAAATGTCCCCCTAGTTCCAAGCACACAAGACATCAGGAATAAGCAGGCTCCTGTCTTGGCGGGGATGGTGGCTATGCTGGAGGCCTTTGAGGTACCCCTGGCCTGGTTTTGAGTCACTCACAACCACCCATCCAGCCATGTCAATCAGCCTGATCTGCAGCAGATCAGAAGCATGATGGAGTCTAGAAAGGTGTCTTCCGCTGATCTCCGTAACCAAGAGGGCCTTTGTGGCAGGGGGATTCAGAGGTCAGACAGCGACTGGGCGTGTGTTGTACGTGTGCCAGACAGAGCTCGAGAGGAAGGTTTAATGGAGATAAAAGATAAAGGTCTTTAGGCAAATGTCCGGGAGAGGCAGCTCACAGAGTCCTGGTGGGAACTTGGGGCACTACACAACCAACGTTGCCATTCTGAACAGTCTGAGTGTCATTGGCATCTGAAGGCACCGCGCAGACACCAACAAATGGCCCGACTCTTACCTGCTGACGAAGTCCAACAGCGCCTGAGGAGAGGGAAGGGAGGGGGAGGAGTGACAAGGTGTGTCTGGATGAGATAATTGAGAGAGACAGAAAGAACCAGGGGAAACTGACACACAAACACATAGACAGACCCAGACAGAGAGAGGGAGGGCCCAATGAGAGGGGGAGGGCCCAGAGAGAGGGGGAGGGCCCAGAGAGAGGGGGAGGAGGCAGAGAGAGAGGG
>JACXGK010004400.1:0-38526 GCA_016801125.1 Novumbra hubbsi
AGCCACCGCCACTGCCGCCGCCGCCGGAGCCACCGCCGCCCCCTGTGGAGCCACCGTCGCTGCCGTCCCCTGCGGAGCTGCCGCCGCCCCCTGCGGAACCGCCGCCGTTGCCCGCCCTCCCCCCCTTGTTTGACTCTTGCGGCCTGGAGGCCGCGCTTTGGGGGGGGGCTCTGTCATGCCCTGGCTGCGAGCCCTTGGCCATTTCAGGGCAAGACTGTTAGTGAGGCCTCTAGCCCTCTCTATGCCGTTGTGGGCTCCCCAGTCAGAGCAGCTGCATTCAGTTGACTCTGATTGGGGAGCCTACTTAGGTTCAGTTTTCACCACACCCGGTGTGGTTTATTGTTTGTGCTTGTCTCAACACCTCACGGTTTGTCTCTGTTTATTTCCAATTCACGCGAATGCTCTACATGTTTTCTGTATATAGTTTTTATGTTAGTTAGTCCTTTCAGTAGGGTCACTAGTTATACATGATGTCTGTGTAAAAGAAGGTCACAATATTTCCTGAAAGCTCCTCTTGCAAGTACAGAGGATATGCATTTAAACTATATGGACAAAAGTATTAAGACACTTACACATTATGTCTGTATCATAAATGGTGTTGATGTAAAGAGTGGCGAGTCAGTCGTCACTGTTCTGGACATCTCTCACCTCAGGCGTCCATGTTTAACTGCAGTGCAGAACTGGTAATGAAAGATTGAAGTGACCTACAAAACACATTAAGTAACTGATTAGATGACATTAGGTTTGGCAAGATGAGAATATGTATTTAAAAGCAATTTGAAGACATCACAAGTAAAAACATTTAATTACTTAGAAATTATGCTATCTGGAGATCAGTAGATATTTTATGAAACATCCCAGTATAATCACAACAAGAAGCATTGTTGTGACTGCATTTCGTTGAGAATACTTACCATTCATGTTTACAAAGGTAATTGTCCTCTCTATACAGAACTCACATTTTCCCTCTCCACACTGGCAAATGGAGCTTGGTAACGCCATTGGTGAGAGTCAAACTAAGGTAAAATCCTTAACTAAATAAACTACACAAAGATTTGTATAACGTGATCAATGCACATTAAATCATAATACAAATAATGAAGTCCTAGTTGTCAATAAGATTTCTCAATTTGTTCCTGTAGGGAAACTATTTAAATAACTAGCTTAGTAATGTGTACATGCACAGCAATGTCACACTCCATGCATGTGTATTGCTTTGGCAAGCCAACTTTGCCTTCAACCACTGCCTCCCTAGCCTCGCACTGCTGACAATTTTGGGGTCAAATGTGCTCTGTTGCCAGCATGTTACATATGAACAAGGTCTAGCTTCTTTCCACCTCTGACAAATGCGTATTTTAGATGCCCCAATCATGTGATGCAGTTAAGATTTCAATCATGTTTTGAGGATTGTTGTTAGTTGAGGACCGAAGGCTTTTTGAAACAGGGTTTCTGTAATCATAAGAGCAAACCAAAAAGTGAAATATTGATTAAATACCAAAATTTGACTTTGTGCATTACATGCTATCTGTTTTAAAGACACTGTTAGACATAACATCATGACTGTTAGGCCATCCAAATCAGTGCTTCAGCTAAACATTAAATATATGGAAGTAACACACTACATTAACAAATGGTCAAACAGAACCGTTGCCAAACTAATTAGTTATGATTTAAATAGAGGTGATTAATTTGTGGTAGTTTACTGTAGGCTAACCACTTTCGATACTAGTAGCTACAACACACATTTTCTAAACGTGTAATATAAGATCTGGTTCTGGTTACTTATAAAACGTTGACTCTGAAGTGCTTATGCAGTACTAGCCCTCAATGTCAGACGATGATTTGCGTTGTGGAAAAGCAATATTGTGACGATCTGGCCAGCGCAGCAGTTCTGTGCTGGTGTTGTATGTGAACGCACCCCAGTCTCACTCATTGGTTTGTCGCACACACCTGTTTCCCGTTAAGTCATTTGTCTGTGTATGTATGTCCCTTTGTTTGATCCCTGTGTGTCTTTCGCTGATGTAATATTGTTGCATGTTAGATGTAAGTACACGTCACGTTGGTGTTTTCTGTTTTTACTCTGAGTTTATGATTGTTATGAGGCAAATACAGTGGGGAGAACAAGTATTTGATACACTGCCGATTTTGCAGGTTTTCCTATTTACAAAGCATATAGCATGCTTGTAATTGTTATCATAGGTACACTTCAACTGTGAGAGACGGAATCAAAAAAAAGAAATCCAGACAATCACATTGCATGATTTTTAAGTAATTCATTTGCACTTTATTGCATGACATAAGTCTTTGATACATCAGAAAAGCAGAACTTAATATGTGGTACAGAAACCTTTGTTTGCAATTAGTGATCATATGTTTCCTGTAGTTCTTGACCAGGTTTGCACTGCAGCAGTGATTTTGGCCCACTCCTCCATACAGACCTTCTCCAGATCCTTCAGGTTTCGGGGCTGTTGCTGGGAAATATGGACTTTCAGCTCCCTCCAAAGATTTTCTATTGGGTTCAGGTCTGGAGACTGGCTAAGCCACTCCAGGACCTTGAGATGCTTCTTACGGAGCCACTCCTTAGTTGCCCTGGCTGTGTGTTTCGGGTCGTTGTCATGCTGAAAGACCCAGCCACGACCCATCTTCAATGCTCTTACTGAGGGAAGGAGGTTGTTGCCAAGATTTCGCAATACATGGTCCCATCCATCCTCCCCTCAATGCAGTGCAGTCGCCCTGTCCCCTTTGCAGAAAAGCATCCCCAAAGAATGATGTTTTCACCTCCATGCTTCACGGTTGGGATGGTGTTCTTGGAGTTGTACTCCTCCTTCTTCTTCCTCCAAACACGGCGAGTGGAGTTTACACCAAAAAGCTCTATTTTTGTCTCATCAGGCCACATGACCTTCTCCCATTCTTCCTCTGGATCATCCAGATGGTCATTGGCAAACTTCAGATGTTCCTGGACATGGGGGACCTTGCGTGTGCTGCAGGATTTTAATCCATGAAGGCGTAATGTGTTACTAATGGTTTTCTTTGAGACTGTGGTCCCAGCTCTCAGGTCATTGACCAGGTCCTGCCATGTAGTTCTGGGCTGATCCCTCACCTTCCTCATGATCATTGATGCCCCACAAGGTGATTTCTTGCATGGAGCCCCAGACCGAGGGTGATTGACCGTCATATTGAACTTCTTCTATTTTCAAATAATTGCGCCAATAGTTGTTGCCTTCTCACCAAGCTGCTTGCCTATTGTCCTGTAGCCCATCCCAGCCTTGTGCAGGTCTACAATTTTATCCCTGATTTCCTTACACAGCTCTCTGGTCTTGGCCATTGTGGAGAGGTTGGAGTCTGTTTGATTGAGTGTGTGGACAGGTGTCTTTTCTACAGGTAATGAGTTCAAACAGGTGCAGTTAATACAGGTAATGAGTGGAGAACCGGAGGGCATCTTAAAGACAAACGAACAGGTCTGTAAGAGCCGGAATTCTTACTGGTTGGTAGGTCTTGCAATAAAATTAATTACTTAAATCATAAAATGTGATTTTTGTTTTAGATTCCGTCTCTCATAGTTGAAATGTACCTATGATTAAAAATTACAGACCTCTACATGGTTTCTAAGTAGGAAAACCTGCAAAATCGTCCGTGTATCAAATACTTGTACTCCCCACTGTAAGATTAGATAAGATTCAACTTTATTGTCATTGAACAGTATGGGTACAGAATAACTGCAGTACCTCTAAATGTACATATACATGATGTGGGTCAAAATCGCTTGCTCCGGCTGTATCATTAATTTGCCTCAGGGAAAGTGTTTTTAGCAAAGAGCTATTTTCTCTGAGCCCAACTGGTGTTCCAGTTGGATTTTGTTCCAAAATTACAACAACCTGTGTGTCAGATTATCCCAGTTATGCAATTTCACACTTAAATCGTATGACTGGCATGGAATAATATCACACATACTTTTTGTGTGGAAAAGCAACGACAAGCTAGACTTATAATGAGCATAGAAACCAGACTGGACCTGACAATAACTATTTGTGTTTTCTGATGTAGTTTTTTTTATAACTGCACAACAATGTTTAATAGCAGAGAATAATATTAAGTCAACACCAGAACTAAGAGCAACTGAGCTTGCTTTAACTTAAAGGAGTCTAAGCCCTAACTTTACTGGTGTAGTGAAATACATTTTCCTTACATATTTTGAAACATTCCATGGCTTGATGTAACAGCATCTAACCAGAAACTTGGGGCACTACCAGAAAATATCACAATTTCAGTGTTTCTGGTTATATTTCGTTCTATTTACAGGTTGTATTTGCATGTTATATTACTAGTTACTTTTGTAACTGTGGTGCTTAATCCACCAAAAGTAACTGGTTGTACCACAAAAGTATTGCATTACCTTTCATGGAATTTTGCCTTGCCGTTTTGATGTCCCTTCATCATGATCCATACCCATTACACATTATGTCAATTACTTGCTTACAAAGACAATTTTACATGTAAAAAAATGACATGCTAAAAATAGCAAAACTGTGTTTGTAGAAGATTATTCACTTTTAAACTTTTACCCATAGTTCTCTTAAAACTGATCCACATGGCATGATTCATCAAATGGAATAATTTGTTAATTAGATTATAATTGTATACAGAATAAGTCTAATATAGCTGTGTGTACAATTTCAATGAAAGATGCCTGCCCCAAAAGTTGGTCCAATTCTTGCCAAGCACATCTTTCCTTCACTTCATATTGGTTTGAATCAAATCGCTTTCTTTAGGCTCATACAATCTCAAAAAGTAAAATGGACAAATGCTTCATTAAATGTTTTCTTATCTGCAGTAGATGTGGCAGTTTGCAAAAGGACAACAGAACCATGAACTCTAAATATTGTACTATTATTAATATTGTTGAACACTTCCCGTACGGTCCAATGGCAGAAATGTTCCCTTAAAACAAATCACTAAATCATTTAATAATGATATGCTGTTGTCGTCATTTAAATCAAATAATAAATTTGATCCTGCTCCTGTAGATCTTCAAGTTTGCATGCATTTCTTCTCCAGTACTTGCACATCTGATTCTGTTAACAAATACCTTGGTAATAAGGATTAAACAATTAAGAGTGTTGGACTAGTAAACAAAATGTGACTAGGTCCCTAGTTTGACAAGGTGAAAAAAGCTTGTTGTTCTCTCACTGCATAAGAAATGTAACTGTAATCACACCCATGTCATTGCTGAAAATAAGAATGTGTTCCTAGCATGCTTATCTAGTAAAACAATGAAAACAAATAAAACAATAGAAGAGAAAAAAGACTGTAAAGCAAGTAGAAAGCTGTCAACAAGTACAGGTCTTATATCGCTGACTTCATCAGGAAAATGGAGTAGCCATGTACAGTGAAAAGAAAATTATTATTTTCCTTACCTCTCAAACGGCCTCAATGATATTAGTATACCCATTTTCTGAATTTCTAGTGTAAAACTAGAAAAAAACATTACTAATTAAAAGATTTGTAGAATTCTGTACTAAATTATATAAAACCACAAGACCTATGCAGTCCAAAAACTGTTTATACGTTGAAAGGCAGAATGTACCCTCAAATGCTAGGAGGATATTTTACCCAATACAAAAGCTCTTGCGCTGCTGATACATTAATTGCTTATCGGTAATGCTTTGACACCAAAAACAGCATCCAAATATATCTATCCTGTCCTAATTTGCTGTAGAGAACAACAAATGACCACATGGAAAAAAACTGCAGAATCACACAGATATTTTGATCACGCTCCACCAGCTGAAAAGACTCTCTTTACAGAGTGCTTACACACAGACATACATTTTGGGCATTGATAAAAGCACACTGGAGCTAGGCATCAACACTGATGCCAAAATAGCAGAACATTCATAACCTCATCATTGATGTAGCATTCCATATACTTAGATAATGCTGACTACCAGTGCTTCTTAAAGTCCCCATGCAGTCTTGCTTTTTTACTTTGTTAAATAGAAATTCTACATGTATTTTCCTAAACCTTCTAGGCCCTTAAAATGCTTTATCTAATCGTGTGAGCTTTTGGAAACCAACATATTTACATTTATAGTCAGAATAGCTGAAATAGCTGATAGAATAGATAGTATATGGTTTAAAGCCACGCCTTACCTTTAAAATTGGTCTATTCTTTCAAAGAGCTTTTAAACAAAAAGGCATTATTATAGCTTTTATTTCAACTTAATATTGTGGAAATGGCATACAAAAATAGGAAAATCACCCTTTGGCTGCTCTGGACTTTTAACCTTTTGAAAATGTATTGCAGCCATCTTGAAAGCATGCTTCTCTCTAAGAACAGCAGGTGTGGGGAAGCATGCAGGCTGACAGGACAAGGTTTTTAGGACCACACATTCCAATTGTAGATCAAATAATGCATAACTGATAACAAATAACAGCCACTGAATCTACATGAAGCATTTACAACCTTAATGTATTCGCTAGGTAAACATGATGAAATAGCAACACCCTATAGTGCAACTTATCCTTGAAGGACAAAACAGAATTACTAAACATTTGGCCGTGCACAGGAGAATGTCATGATATGAACTGTCAATGACTTTCAATGTTCTGTGGTTAGAGGCAATTGTTTGACCACTCCATTGTTGGTTTGTCTTCTGGTAGACCTTCGGTTAGCGGCCTTTAAGTAAAAATTAAGTCTACTGTAAATTGTTTCACATTATTTAACTGGAAACACTTTATTTGAATGCCTGCTTTTAAACTACAAGAAACAAAATCTATGTAACATTGTTACCTTTACACAGGTTGCCTTTTGTTGATAGTTTACATATGTATACAATTAATTTAATAAATACTTTACACATATAGAGGTTTTACTATACACATGCATGTAGCCAAACAATTATATTATGTATAATTACAAGCACATTTTGAGCCGGGTTTATATACACATTATTTGTTTCTCAAATCTTTCTTTGGATGTCTTCATGAGTCATATTAGTGATATGAAATCTGACAGGATGATTCAAGTAAACATTTTGTAATAGCTTGAATACAAAAAAACTTAAACATTATGATTTACAGTTGACTATTAGTTGACAAATGGTTCAGGGGTTTATAAGCAGACCTTCTAATTCAGTATTAGGGCTTACCTAAAAACATCAATCTTACACCTAACCAAAAATGCATTGTAAGATGCTATGTTGAATACATCACAAAGCGTTTAAGATCTACCTATGCAGTTGTTGTACTTATTCATTGCCTACGGGATATGAAGGATTTATGTAGCCAGTTGTGCATAACTAATTAAGCTTGAGTACTCTCAAACATGGGAGACTTTCTGAGACTCTCGCGCATGTTTGATGCTATATAGCCATTTGATAACACGTGCGTTGCGCTCGACAGCAGATATTCCGTAGGGAACTCGCTCTGCCGAGTCCTCGTCCTCTGTCAAGTTGTCGTTGCTGTGCAGCGAACGCTCACAGTCGGAGCTGATCATGCTGGCACTGCGGAAGTTGAGGGAGAGGAGGTCGGAGTTGGCACGGGTGAAGCTCTCCATCACACCTAGACCCTCCAGCTCTCCAGGGTCCAACCCACAGTAGTTAAAGAATCGCTCCACATCAGCGCCCGCCCGGGCATAGCGCTCGCTCAGGTCAGATTTTGACCGATTAAGTGATGGCCTCCGTGGGATGGAGACATGGGGCTTGGGTGGTTGGGGTGGACCACTAATACCAGGCTTCACACGGAGGGGCAAGCGCAAGTCTGAAGAGCTGAGGGATAGGTGCAGCAGGCCCTCGACAGGTCTCTCCTGCAGAAGACTGGCACTCAAGTTGAGGTTGGCTCCCTGTGTGGGAAACACTCGTAGCGACTCAGCGAAGGAGCGGCGGTGAAGCTCACTGGAGCGGGAGCGCTGCGGGGCCCAGCTTCGTGGCCCGTTGCCCTGGCCCACCGTGCTCTCTGAACTATTAAGCAGATTCCGCAGGATCTCTAGATTGAGATTGGTGCGTTTGGCTTGACTTGCCTCGGATTTGCCGTTGTTGTTGTTGGATGCTTTGAGAGCAGGGCTGCTGCCGGCTCTTTTGGGACCATGAGCAGGGCCATCTGGGGGTCCAGGTGGGCTGGGAAGAAGTAGAGCTGCCGTGACTGGCTCCTGCTTGACATTGATCACCTCTTGACTCTTGACGTACTTGGCCTTGTCTGCCTCTAGCCTTTCCACAGCGCTCATACGATGGGGTTGGTGCTGCTCTGTGGCCTGTCGTCGGAAGTATTCGGGACCCTTGTTGAGAATCCGCAAAGGCACCACGCCAGGTTGAGCCAGGCCAACTGTAGCAACGGGTGCAGTGGTATCCTTGCCTACACTTTCTGGCTGAAGCATCTCTGTAGGCATATTGGAGAATTTCTTCCCTGCCACAGTTGCACAAGATTTGGTGGTACTATGCACCACTCACAGCACTGCTTCAGATTAACAGACATCCAGCCAGTGGAATTCCCTGCTGTTGCTGCAACCTGCCTTTGGCCAGCATCGATAACAGTCACATTTCACCTCCCGGCAGGTAGCACCATCCCTGTTATCCTTCCTGTTAATATACAAGTATTTTTTATTTGTCAGTCTTGTTACAGCTAAAACTATCTTCTTCTGTCCCTCCTACATAGTATCTGTCTGTATATCTCTGGATGTGCGCAGTCTTGGTCTGTCTAACAGCTGTGAGTAATTAAGCCTGTAGCGTTTCTCTTCTGCTCCCAATCCAGTGTATTCCTCCAAATGCAGAGATGGATGCAGCTTACTCCCCTGGTCCTTTGTGCTGCTCAGCCCAAGCAACGACCTGAAACACAATACAGGCTACACAACCAATCATGTCACAGTAGAATTTACATCACCGTTCTAGCAACAACAGGAAGCGAGTGCGAGGGAGGCTTGTGGTTGGATGTTAAACAAACCCTACAATCCGATTGGCATATCAGGCACCTGGGGGAGGGCTGGGTAAAGGTGTCTCAGTGACAGCATGTGAGAAAATATTTCAGTGGGGTATATAGATACTTCCGAAAGCCTGAGGTTAATAGGATTTCTTTTAGTAAAACGTAAAAGAATCTTGAATTCTACTCAAGTTCATCTATAGGCAGATTTGTTGGTAGTGCCGACAGTTTTTCATACAAATAAATATTCTTAAGGAGAGTAACCATTTACAATTAATCTGTTGTGTCTGATAATGGAATTCAGAAATTATTCCAACGTTTGGGGCACTTTTAGAGATTATTGTTGTATGTGAAAAAACATATCCCTTGCACAAAGATATGTTTGAGCATCACAATACTACAATTAGCAATTGCCCAAGAAATCAAATAGCAGAAACGTCCACAAACCGGAATACAAAACATAATATAAAACATCGATCTTAAATCTGATAACAAAACATTGACATACCAAACAAATAAAAAGAAACCATCAGAAAAAGGCAATATGCAATTAGTTCAGTACAATTTGCATTAATTCAAGTAAGAATGACGAGTATACATCTGCTTTTAATGTTTTGAGTTAATTTATTAAATTATCTTTTTCCACAAAATTGTTGCAGGTGTCTGAGATATTTCCATTTGATACTTTTCTCGCCGGTCAATCTATCAGTTTGCATTAACTTGTAATCTCCTTATACTCACTTTAGACACTTGCAGTACTATTTTTCCAACCTTAAACCTCACTAGATAATTTTCTGCTTGGAAATGTTTTTAATTTCAATGTTTTTGTCTGTCAGTTAGACCACCTGCTGAATGATTTAAATGTAAATATCTGTGGGTTAGAACACCTGCTGAATTGTTCAAATATTATCGTAAGCATGTTTAGAACTGGCTAAATAGCATCTCCTATGTTTGTCCAGGTTGCCAGAGTTAGAGGATGGTTAGCTCTACATGGTTATTCTGCAGGCATTGAAGCCAGTCAGTAAGATCATTAACAATCCAGCTAACTTCCCGTCAACCTTGGGAAGAGAACCGAACAGTTGCGAAAAAACTAGAGTTACCTTTACAGTAAACCTCATGTGTTGCTTGCTAAATGAGGATAGACTATCCAAGTTACAGATTCAGGTGTTGCTTCTGTGTCACCAGTGGATGGAGCCAACATCCCAGAATAGATACGAACTGCTATAGACTGATATTAGAAAGAAGCATTATGGCGTCTAATTGAACACATTAAAACATATTTGCAATGCATAGTGAACTATTTAACCAATGTATTTGCATTGATAATCCTAATTTTTGGACAGAGTTTGTATTTCAAAGTAGCACTAGTCGTATAAAAAAATGAAAAGCGCAATTTCACTAGCATTAGAATAGATAACTGCAAAGTAATGCAGTGTAGCCGAAATGCCACTTTCCCCACACTGACTATGCAATCAAACTTCAAATTGCCAGGAATACATACTGAGACAATTAAGTGAAATCATTGATCAGCAGGAAAAATGCTTGAGACAGAACAGGCCATTAATTTATCACAAACCAAAATGTATATTGCATCTTGTATTTTACATTTTCTGAAAAATATTTAAGTCACAAATGGGTTCAGGAACCCATGCACATGTGTGGCTGTAGCCAATGAGTAGCCAAGCAAGACAGTTACTCATTTGGAGTCCTCGAAAGAGCACATTTATGGTTTCCCATTGTTCGCATAACCATCAGTTCAATTGTTATGGTAATCATTATATTCAGATTCAAGATTAATATCCTTCCTTGCAGGAATGGCCAGACAGAAGTAAACCCTTACCACTGTCTATAGTCCATCTAAGATTCTAAGTAGGTCAATGTTTAGCTGTTATATGGTATGTATGGTGTAGACTCTACACCATACATACCATATAACAGCTAAACATTGACCTACTGTAGAGGGTTGAAAAACATTAAGATTAAAGGGACATTTGTAGTGATGTGCAAAATGTTGCTTTATATGCTTTAGTGTTTCAATTTATCTTTGCCATTTTTTTGGGTTTGTGATCAAACTAAATTAAACTTGTTATTTGTGGTTCATCGAATGTTTCCAAAGCTCACTTCTAATCTGATCGAACCCTTCTGTAACAACACACATCTGGTGGCCCCAACACACACACAAACACACACAACCATTACCACTGTACATCCTAATTTGTAATGCGTGACTTGAAATGACGTTTGATAAAACATGGCGAGGATAAAGACTGAACAGTACCAACACAATAGCAACCGCCATAGTTGAATGAACCATCAGACCCCACCAGACAGATAACATGGAATAATGCATGCCAAAATGTCTTCATGTTGCCTGGCAACAAACTGTGTTGTGTTTAGCCGTGCTCAAGCTCAAAGATCCATGCAAATTATTTTTGTACATGTCGCTCCTGATACTCCATCAGGCAGCAACTAACTTGCTGTAAAATAATCTATTCTCACAAGTCAGCTCCCGTCAATGATTGATGCGGTTGTTTATTATTGTGACAGATTTACTTGTGGAAATCTATTTTACAAAGCACTTACAGGATGATGCAGTTTGCTGTTATTTTCCACTTGCATACAGCATCAGTGTAAGGTGGAAGAAACTGATCAGTGTATTATCCTATAGGGTTTAATTTGTATTCTGATTTATCTGTATTTATCTGGCAATACATCTGTATTTATCTGGCAAGCACATTGATGATTATTTGTAAACACACAGAGCAGGTAATACTGTGTTTGTAAGACTCCTTCCCTGCATGTTTCAAATGAAACATAGTCAACAGATGTTTCCCTCCTACATGAAGGCATATCAAATTACTGATATTTGTCCAATTATGAACATGTATTTCAACAGGCCAGCTGATGAAGCTTACATTTTTAAATCCACAACTATTGGGTAAATAAATAATTATAACACCTAAGGGGTCCAGCATGGACCCTGTCTGCAGAACCTGTATTTAGGTTGCTCAACCCATAGAAACCCCAATAGAAAACCTTACCATTTTAATTTCTAATACTCAAAATTATCTTTATTGAAGAGTATGCAGAAATAAATGGCATTTTAAGAAAGTTATTATTTTGTTGAAATTGCGTGACTTTTGTGCATGAAAGAAAAAAGTTGTCCTCCCCAAAAACAACCAACCTGCTGTTAACACCTTTGACTTCATAGTAGAGGACCACACATGTGTAGAGGATTTGTATCATTTTTGGGACAAATGAATGAATTAATGTTGTAAGTAGGAAAAACAGTATAAATATATATGTCTATAATCATTATATTATTATAATTAAAGCTGGGGGGCACCAGATTACATTTTATAAGGCAATTAATGTAAGAAAAATATTTGTCAAATTAATAAAAACAATTGAATTAGATATTCACAAAGGGAGTAGTATAGAAATGGGTTAAATAGATTATGGCAAAAAATTATGAGCACTGGCATATTGTCTTTTGTACATTGGGAAAAGAAACAGGGAGAAGAGAATTAATTTCAGTAATCATTGCAGAATATGGACTAATAACTGTTTTCATTATAATTATAAAAAAGGAAAGCATGTATTTTTGTACAGTGAACTCTAAAAGAGGCCTACAAAACAATTACGACCACTCCGAAGGGAGGACATAGGGTAAACCAAATTGTTACTTGTGCTTACATAAGATCCAAGATAGATAAGGATTATATTCACCAGAAACTGAGATGGTCTCGTCCTTCAATCTGCATCCCATCTAAATTGGAGAGGAACAAGAGAGGATCTATAGCCGTTGCCAAAACTTTTGATAATGACACAAGCATTGGTTTACACATTGAATTGTTAGTCACAAACTGTTCTTGGATGGTTGGGAGATATTGCTCTTAGAGGATGTTTTGGTACCATTTTTTTATTCAGGCTGTGTTCTTAGACACAATTGTGAGTGAGCCCACTCCCTTGGCTGAGAAGCACCCACACTAATGAATGGTCTCAGGATGATTTACTGTTGGCATGACACAGGACTGATGGCAGCGCTCAGAATTTCTTCTCCGGACAAGTGTTTTTCTGGATGCCCCAAACAATCGGAAAGGAGTCCAATCCCAGCGGGGATCCTTTGCTGCCTTTCTTGACACCAGGTTATCCTCCAACAGTCTTCGCCTTGAAGTTCTTGATGATCCGCTAATGGTAGAATTAGGTTCAATCTTACAGGCAGCAATATCCTTGCCTGTGAAGCCCTTTTTGTGTAAAGCAATGATGACTGCACGTGTTTCCTTGCAGGTAACCATGGTTAACAGAGGAACAAATATTTCAAGCCCCACCTTCCTTTTAAAGTTTCCAGTCTGTTATTTTAACTCAATCAGCATGACAGAGTGATCTCCAGCCTTATCCTTGTCATCACATTCACCTGTGTTTACGATAGGATCACTGACATGATGTATTCCTTTTGTGGCACGGCTGAAATGCTTTTTGGGGACAATAGTTTACATGGCAAAGAGGGACTTCAAATAATTCATCTTCATGACATTATAGAGTATATGCAAATTGCCATTATAAAAACTGAGGCATCAGACTTTGTGAACATTTACAGTGGGGCAAAAAAGTATTTAGTCAGCCACCAATTGTGCAAGTTCTCCCACTGAAAAAGATGAGAGAGGCCTGTCATTTTCATCACAGGTACACTTCAACTATGACAGACAAAATGAGAAAAAAAACCACATTGTAGTATTTTTAATAAATTTATTTGCAAATTATAGTGGAAAATAAGTATTTGGTCACCTACAAACAAGCAAGATTTCTGGCTCTCACAGACCTGTAACTTCTCCTTTAAGAGGCTCCTCTGTCCTCCACTCGTTACCTGTATTAATGGCAACTGATTGAACTTGTTATCAGTATAAAAGACACCTGTCCACAGCCATAAACATTTACACTCCAAACTCCACTATGACCAAGACCAAGAGCTGTCAAAGGACACCAAAAACCAACATTTTAGACCTGCACCAGGATGGGAAGACTGAATCTGCAATAGGTAAGCAGCTTGGTGTGAAGAAATCAACTCTGGGAGCAGTTATTAGGAAATGGAAGACATACAAGAGCACTGATAATCTCCCTCGATCTGGGGCTCCACGCAAGATCTCACCCCGTGGGGTCAAAATGATCACAAGAATGGTGAGCAAAAATCCCAGAACCACACGGGGGGACCTAGTGAATGACCTGCAGAGAGCTGGGACCAAAGTAACAAGCCTATCATCTGTAACACACTACGGCGCCAGGGACTCAAATCCTGCAGTGCCAGGCGTGTCCCCCTGCTGAAGCCAGTACATGTCCAAGCCCGTCTGAAGTTCGCTAGAGAGCATTTTGATGATCCAGAAGAAGATTGGGAGAATGTCATATGGTCAGATGAAACCAAAATAGAACTTTTTGGTAAAACCTCAACTCGTTGTGTTTGGAGGACAAAGAATGCTGAGTTGCATCCAAAGAACACCATACCTACTGTGAAGCATGGGGGTGGAAACATCATGTTTTTCTGCAAAGGGACCAGGGCGACTGATCCGTGTAAAGGACAGAATGAATGGGGCCATGTATTGTGAGATTTTGAGTGAAAACCTCCTTCCATCAGCTAGGGCATTGAAGATGAAACATGGCTGGGTCTTTCAGCATGACAATGATCCCAAACACACCGCCCGGGCAACGAAGGAGTGGCCTCGTAAGAAGCATTTCAGGGTCTTGGAGTGGCCTAGCCAGTCTCCAGATCTCAACCCCATAGAAAATCTTTGGAGGGAGTTGAAAGTCTGTGTTGCCCAGCAAAAGCCCCAAAACATCACTGCTCTAGAGGAGATCTGCATGGAGGAATGGGCCAAAATACCAGCAACAGTGTGTGACAACCTTGTGAAGACTTACAGAAAACGTTTGACATCTGTCATTGCCAACAAAGGGTATACAACAAAGTATTGAGATAAACTTTTGTTATTGACCAAATACTTATTTTCCACCATAATTTGCAATTAAATCCATAAAAAATCCTGCAATGTGATT
Organism: Novumbra hubbsi; assembly: GCA_016801125.1. Lineage (NCBI taxonomy): Eukaryota > Metazoa > Chordata > Actinopteri > Esociformes > Umbridae > Novumbra > Novumbra hubbsi. The sequence continues at coordinate 14,956 of JACXGK010004400.1, forward strand.
TTCTGGATTTTCTTTCTCATTTTGTCTGTCATAGTTGAAGTGTACATATGATGAAAATCACAAGCCTCTCTCATCTTTTTCAGTGGGAGAACTTGCACAATTGGTGGCTGACTAAATACTTTTTGGCCCCACTGTATATTTGTGTCATTGTCAAAGCTTTTGGCCACAGCTGTATACAAATGTTCAGCGTGAGCAAGGTCACTGGCAAATTTCACCAAGCGCTGCAGAACCACTGGAATACTCAGCAAGAAGGATTCAAACCCTAGCCAGGACAATGACGCAGCTGTGATGCAGTGATTTCATACCATTGCTTCATTCAAGGGCCCAAATTGCGTTCGATTCTCACACAAGATGGATTGTCTTCATGGTGTTTCCTTTAAGATGAAAGAGCCATGTCACTTCCCAGTCATTCCGTTCCTCAAAGGGACATCAGGGGATGTGGATAGTTTACAGAATACATTCATATTTTTTAAAGGGGAATGATACTGCATACTAAAACAGATGTTGTATTTATAGTGTTAATATTGCACAACTAATAACTTCTCTGCAAAAAAATCTACATTAATAAAACATTTTATTCATCTTGGTAAATGCTTGAGTTTTCTGTGGACGTATTACAGGCTATGTTGTTGCTACAGTGGACTGAAATGGAACTTAATGTAATAATGAATTATGCTAGGAAAAACTACCTCAGAATTTGATCTGTTAGAGTTATGTCTGTTACATCTGAATAGATATTAATTTGTGTAGGCAACTTTTATGTATCTGCTAGATCATGGTCATGTGCTTTACATGGTAATGTACTTCTGTATGCAGTCTCTGTATGTTTAATCACTGGTGCCATTCTTCACACACATCAATGTATTTACAAACACATCAAATACACTGCTCAAAATGTTTTAACACTTACATCACACATTGAGTCTTGATGAACAAAATGTATTAAAGATCAAAAACATGACTGTACATTGAGTAATTCATGTAGAACAAAATGGCGTAACAACGGTTAATGTAAATCAAAATCACCAACTGATTGAGGACTGGATTGAAATCACACCGAAAATCTATGTAAACAATTGAAATCACTGGCTGTTCCAACTTGTGTGCATTTCATCAAGGCAACTCATAATTTAATACACTCCCGACAACATCTGGGCTTGCTCTTGATGAGACGATGATTGGGATTCTGGAGGATTCTCCCAGACCAGGATCAGTGTGCTCCTTGCCCGCTGACAAAGAAATTACCAATCTATAATTTTAATGGTAGGTCTATTTGAATAGTGAGAGACAGAATAACAACAAAAGAACTCCAGAAAAACGCATTGCAAATAAGTTATAAATTGATTTGCATTTTAAAGGGTGTTTTTTTTCCAAAATGGCGACACGCAGTAGGTAGCCTAAAGACATTATTTTGAGGGGAAGTACAATATAATATTCTGATAGTACAAAATAACTCAGGAAACAAGGTAACAACAACTTACAACATAGACACACTTATAACAAGTCCAGCTGGATTCCGACGAGATATTTCATTTGACGAATATCATTGTCACGTCCTGGCTGGGGGCCCTGGCCATCTTTTGTGCCTCGGGCTCACAGCCAGGACGTGCCATGTAGTGGTGCCTCTAGGCACCTCTATGCTGCAATTCAGGGCTCCCCAATTAAAGACAGCTGTTGTCAGTTGTCTCTGATTGGGGAGCCTGCTTAAGCTAAGTTATGATCCACACCTGGTGTGGTTAATTGTTTGTGTAGGGATGCCTCTGTTTGGGGGTCGCCGTCAAGTTTTGTTTGTTTTTTTTCAATTAAATTCACCTTTCAACTAAAATGTCTGCACTTGGTTCTAACACCCACTACCGTCGTGACAATCATAAACAATACGCCATGCCACATCACCCCCAAACTAGCACACCTGTAGCAAAACCAAATTCAAAAGACATCCCGCAAAATAGAAAAAAAGGAATTGTTGACCCATTGCAGCAATCAACTTACCCTGGGCGTGGAGATTCATGCCATGGCTGAAATCCATGCAACAATTGAAAAAATGCGAGAGGAAGTTAATGGTTTAATCTTGAAGATCGGATGACGCAGAATTGCATCGAAATGCACACCCATTTCTATTCATATCTCCCTATTGGTCAAAGATAGATTTTTTTTTCCACGTTGTAGGGTACAGTTTTTCCGAAAAGAATGACGTGTCGTATGTGTATTTCTGCAAAGTAGAAGCCTTCCATATCTCGACTGAAATCTCTTACAGGGCGGTTAGAGGCAATTTTGCATTGAAAAGCGAACCTGTTACATTTCTATTCATATCTCCAGAATTGTTAAATATCGAAGCCTACAGTTTTTTTTCACGGTCTGCTGCATGTCATTTGTGTATTTCTGTAAAGCAGAAACCCTCCAAATCTCGACCACAATAACACTATTTCATGATTGCATAAAAAAACTAGCATGTTTTTCTGGGATCAATAAGATCTGATCAGAATGTATTCTAATTGTTAATTTTGTATAAAACGATCCATCACACTGATATAGGGACCCAAAATGTACAATTTAAAAAGAAATAATGCAAATTTTTTGTATATTATGTTACATTTTCAAACACTAAACAATTTGCAGAGGTTTTGAACCCCTGGGGATGTCCAAATGTGAAATAAAAAGCCCTACGTGTTGGAGGATACTATGTGCTTCTCAATAAAAACAACTACATGTCAACATATGGTTTTTTTATATTCTCTTCACACATTTTCACTAAAATACTCATTAAAGACTCACTTGGTAGATGGATAATCCTTAACTTGATGATAAACAGATATGGCTAGTTAATATATATGCTCCTAACAATGATGATCCACAATTCTTTACTGAAATTCACACCTTCATTCCAAAATTAAAACAAGGAAATTATCAATTTATTATATTATAACACAGTGTTGAAAACCTCAAAAGACTGTAAAGGACATTATACTTCCAACTATTACCCATTGGCTCTCATGAACACAGAAGATTTAGTAGACATTTAGAGATAAAAAAATCCAGACCAAGTGCGATACACTTGGAGGAGGCTTTCTGAAGCCAGCGGCCTGGACTATTTCCTTGTTCCTTTTTCAATTGTGCCAAAAGATAAAAAGTATTGAGAGGAGAAAGAACATGCTTTGATCATCATTTAATTGGCATTTATGTCACAATAACAGAATATCCAAGAGGACAAGGTTCAATCAAACCCTATTGAGGGACCAGTCTTTTCTATCTAAGACAAAATAAAGTATTATCAACTTCCTCCAGGATAATTCAGATTCTACAAGTGATATGGGATGCTTATAAATGCACTTTCAGAGGCCACGCCATGCTACATTCAACAATAAACAAAAACATGTACATGGCAAAAAATAATAAAATAAAGGCAGAAATAAACAAACTAATAGCAAAGATAGATAGCACGGAACAAAGTAAAGTAGAATTACAATACAAGTTGGACAAGAAACAAAAGAAAATGGAGCTGCTCACAAAAGAAAAATCTAATCTAAACTTTTATAAAAACAAGCCTAAGTGGATAGAGAAAGTTACAAAATTATTTTTAAATCAGCAGCAGGACCTGGATGGAAAGTATAAAGATGCTACACATTTAAAAACCTGGAGGCCTCCTACACTGCAATGCTGCGATGCCAAGATCTTAGTAAAATGTATAGCCCTTAGAATAAAAAAGGTAATAAACGAAATCATACATCTCAAACTGGTTTTATCCATTATTTGCGACAACGTTTGTCAAATAATGGAATTAATAGAACAATATGAAGATTCAAATATACCTGGCCTGTTATTTATTGCTGATTTTGAAAAGGCTTTTGTATAAATTGCAACTAGATTTCATATATAAATGTTTGAGCCATTATAACTTTGGTAAATCTATTATACAGTGGGTAAGAGTGTTGTATAGTAACCCAAAATGTAGGATTATAAATAACAGATTTATTTCCAATAGTTTTAGACTGTGGTGTAAAGCAAGGATGCCCATCATCTCCTTAATTATTCATTATAGCGAATGAATTACTAGCTAGCAAAATCAGAACAAATAATAACATTAAGAGATTTCAAGCATGAAATATCTGAGATGTCTTATCAACGATCTGGATCACTTTTCAAATCTATCTGGATTAAAACACAATTATGAAAAGTGCACAATTATACGCATTGGAAGTTTAAATGGTTCAAACTTTAAACTACCTTGTAAACTTCCTATAGCCTGGGCTGATGGGGAAGTAGATGTGCTGGGGATACACATACCGAGAAAATTAACAGATCCCACATCAAATAATCTGAATAGAAAAAGTAATAGACTTGATTGAATAATGAAGCCTTAGACAGGAATGCATCTCTCTATCTATGTCAAAGTATCTTAGCTCTAGTTAACTCATTTCAGAATTCACATATCTATTGTGGCACTACCAACACCAGAATAAACCTTCTTCAAAGCCTTTAAAAAATATATATTTGACTTTATCTGGAATGATAAGCCAGATAAAGTAAAACGAGCATATCAATATATTAACTACAAGATGGGAGGTGTCAAACTATTAAATATCAGGGCTTTGAGTCACTCTCCTAAAGCCTCTATTATACCAAAATTGTACTTAAATCCAAACTGGTTTTCTAGAAAATTGTTAAGAGAGGCTCATCCCATGTTTGAAAATAGACTATTTGCCATGTTACATAATAAATATTATAATTTTCATAACAATGGTACCTTGTTTGAAATATCAACTTCCTAAACGAATCAATGCAAAGTTGGTTACAATTCCAATTCCACCCACCAGAAGAACCAGAACACTTAATACAGCAAATAATATGGCTTAACTCAAATATATCAATAGAAGATAAACCAATATTCATAAGAAACATTTTTGCCCAAGGTATCATGTTTGTTAAAGACATAACTACTAAAGAGGTGAAAATAATCTCTTATACTCAACTATTACAAATACACAGAAAGATATGTTCACTTCAAGAATACAATCAAGTTTTTTCAGCCTTGCCACAAAAATGGAAAAAAAAACAAATGTGTCTAGAAAGCAAGGAACTACCTGGTTGACCATCAAAGAAAAACCATGCATGGCTAAAAGGGATCAATATCATCCGGAAAATATATCTGTTCCAACTGACTATAAAATCTTTGACTGCAAAATCGTATACAATTCTAAACATCTGGGAGGATATGTTTGATGTTCCATTTCCATGGCATCAGGTGACTGTATATAAGACAACATTTTGAGTGATTGAGCAATCTGCCTTGTGTAGACACTGTCAGGAGGAAACTGAAACAGTGGAGCATATCTTTTGGTACTGTCCAATACCTGTTAACTTCTGGAACCAAGTTCACGAGTGGATGATTTGTCATGGTAACTTAGAATTGAATATACAGAAAGTGTTGCTAGCTGATCTGAGAGACCATGCTCATTCAATGGAAAACATGATTTCTCTTCATCTTCAAAGCTACGTCTAAGCATTCACTACAGTTAACAAAATTCAAGTATTTAATAAAGCATTGTTTAGTACAGTAGAGAGATATACCACAATTGAAATTGAAACCTTATTAGTATATTGGGAAAGATGGTTGCACCTATGGCATCTGGAGAGATGGTCTTAATATAACAAAAAGTTGTATGTGTATCAGTACAGTTAGGTGTATTTAGGTAAGTATAGATGTACAAAACATGTGTATGAATGATTATTTATACGTGTATGTATATATATATATATACTATATGTCTACATGTGTTGTGTATGTGTTATGGATGCAGTGTGTGTCGGAGTGTGTGTGTGGAATGAATGATTGTATGAGTAAGTGCTTTGGTATATGGTAATATAGAGAGTTTGACGGTCACTGGTCATGACACTTTCTGGTCGTTGCTGGAGCCCATACCCTGGGGGATGTCTGGGGGATACCCTGGGGGATACCGGTGTGGTGGGCCAATGGACTATTGACTTGTGTGACCATCACTTTAAAAATGGTTCATCCTCCAACACTTCCCATTATGAGTCCTGAAGTGTGGCCAGTGAAGAGGGCTGGTTAGCCAAATATGGGTAAAATCCTAACTATTATACTGGGACAACCTAAGACAGGCACATTCGCGCATCTGGTTACATAACACATGCTTTAAGCACTTACTTGCACACTTACTGACAGTGTACGGTGCCTTTGGAGCATTAAGACAATCATGCTTGCCAGGCTTGGGAAGGAAGTTGGAGTAGAAATTCAAGAGTAAGGGGTAACGGAGTAAGAGCCTATGTGCCACCTATGCTGAACCGGTCTGGCCTTCCATGGGTTTGGGCTATGGCAGCAAGTGCTGGACTGTTGTGTCATGTCAGTACAGTCAAACAATCTTGGGCGGTTTGGCATGATTTTAGGTTTTATTTGATGAGTGTCTGGGTATGCTTGTGCAGGCAATAAAAAAACGGTTGTTGAAATGATGATAATATTAAATGTACCTACAACATGTTGTTGCTCATACCTGATCTGCAACCCCCCCCCCCCCCCCAAAAAAAAGGATTGTTGGATTATGTATTCCAAGTAATTTATAGAACAATTAAAGAAATACACAGTCCATCAATCGTATATGAGTGACTGCAGGAATGATCTAGAAGCATGTGTGTGTAAGACACATGAGGAGTGTCAAGTGTTTGTTTTGACCAGTCAACCTCTATTAGTATACCTGCAGGGCAGTGGAACCAACTCTGACACCTTGTGTGTGTTTTTTGGATGACAATAACTTGCCATGACTGGGCCGCAGACAGAGGGGAGTCCTGATGTTGACCAAAGCTTCTGAAATCTTCAATAATATAGGCCACAAACAGACATTTTGTAAATCTTGTGGGTTAAAGTATCTATATTAATTATCTATTGTAACTTACTTGCTAAGGGAATAGGGGGTTTAACAGCAGTATTTTCACTAGGGAACAGTACAGAAAAAAGTATAACAATACTATTATAAGTTGCTTTGGGTAGGTATTAAATTAAACAAATCTAAATGTCAATGATTTTGTGCAAGATCCAAATATTTTGGTCATCATTGTTGTTTTGACCAATGGCCCTTCTGGGCCTTTGTGTCTGATTTGGTCACCCGCACCCTGAATAATTACCCAGCCATCTGCTCAAAGAAATCAAACAGATGGAAATATGAAAGAACTTCAAGCTCCAATGGCATTTCAGGAGCCGCAGAACCCGCAGAGAAATATGACCTTACAAACTTGCCTAATGGATGTATAAGATTCAGATAAGTACTTTTATTAAAGCCAACATACATACACAGAAAACGTTTGAAATGAACAATATAGAAATGTCATTTTGTAGTCTCCTCATTTTAGGATGCCAAAATGATTTGGGTTGCAACAATAAAAATCGATAATGTCGATAACACAAAACAAAAGCACTTTACGTGACCACTTTACGTTTACGAAATCAACAGAAACAGTTTGTTGCAAACACAGAACAGATATGCAATGCAGAACTCTCATGACATGAGAGTATTTAAAGTGAATGCGTTTTAGCCATGATGACAGAAGATGAATTGTGCTCTGCACAGCAAGTTAACATAATACAAATATATAATTATTCATTGTCATTTGTATAAAACAAAACACCCAGTGAGCACAAACAAGATTGAAGCACGGTAGCTGGGAAAAACTCCCTATGGGGACCGGATTGTAGGAAGAAACCTAGAGAGGAACCTGGCTCAATGGGGTGGCCAGACCTCTTCTGGCTGTGTTGGGTGATTTTTAAGAATACTATTAATAATTAATAAATTCACATGGGCTGTGTCCAGAGTCTATAAAGGTCACAAGCATGACTAGATTTGCAGGACAGGGACAGTCCAGGGTAGGTTGATTAGGGGGTCAGCAGAGTGGCAGCTGGTATCGGCTTGTGCTGCAGCAATACCAGGAGGGCTCGGGAAAAGGCCTTCTTGGCCTGGTACTCCACAGATATAGACCAAGACCTCACGTCCTTCTAAGTTGAACCGAAACAGGAGACAAAGAAAGTTGTTAAAGAGTGCATTTTCTTGAGTTATGGAGGTGAACTAGCCCCACTCCCCCAGCACAATAATATAGTAGCATAAAAACCTTTGCCTGAGACAGGGGGTCCAGTGACACTGTGGCCCTATCCAAGGGAGGCCTCGGACAGGACCCAACAGGCAAGAAATATATATATATTTTTGATTAGATTCAACTTTATTGTCATTGAACAAGTACAGTACAACGAAAAGCAGTATGCATCCAACCAGAAATGCAAAAAAGAGCAGTGCAAAAATGTTGTGCAGGGCAGTGTGTCAGTGTACAGATGCTCCAATGTATGGGCCTATAAATGAAGCGTGGTGTATGGATGTACAAATGGCATAGTTAGGTAATGTGCAATATAACATGTACAAAGTGCAGATGGGCAGTTGGCAGTACAAACAGAATGCATTAGGGCAAGGGTAGAATTAGGTGTCAAAGTGTAAATATGCAATAAGAAGTACAAACAGTATGCATTGTGCAAATGGCAAGTAATGAATAAGGTAGCATGTGCAGAGCAGGAGGTAATGGCTATTGTCAGGACACAGAGTTCTGTTGGATAACAGTAGCTGGGAACTGATCCTACGCTGGCTGGTGCGGGAATGAAGAGACCGGTATCACTTGCCAGAAGGCAGGGGGCGAACAGTTTGTGACTCGGGTGTGAGGGGTCACTGATGATGCCACAAGCTCTCTGCAGACAGCGCTTGTGCTGGAGGTCTTTGATGGCGAGGAGCTGGACACCAATGATAAGCTGGGTGGTTTTCACCACCTGCCGCAGAGACTTCCGGTCGGCCGCAGAGCACCCGTTGTACCAAACTGTGGCACAGTTATTCAGGATGCTCTCAAATGTGCAGCGGTAAAAGTTTACCAGGATGTTTGTAGATACCTTTTTAACCAGGCTTGAGGTGTTGAAAGACCAGGAGAGGTCCTCTGAGATGTGGACACCCAGGAATTTGAAACTGGCCACACGTTCCACCGTGGTCCCATCAATGAGGACTGGGGCATGGTTGCAGCCTTTAGACTGTAATCCACAATCAATCCTCCCACATTGCCAGGCATCAGTCAAAGGGACACCGACCAACCGCAACCACCCTATGTGAGGGCTGAGTATTGCCAGCAGAGTTCATTTCAATTGGTCGAGGGGCGCAAAGGAGAGACAGCAGCAAGCCAGTGACTCTGCCCTCAGGTGGCATTGGAGAACAGACATCCCAGTGGAGATGAGAGCCCACCTGGCAAGACAGCAAGGGTGGACAGTATCAAGCCATTCCAGTCACCTTCATACCCCTGGGCCAGGCTACACTAGTCATAGACCACGCTGAAAGATGTGTCTGTAGTTGACACTTAAAAATTGGCACAGATCCTGCATTTCTAACCCTAATTGGCAGATTATTGAAGTTTATTTATTGATCAGGATAACCGGAGATTAGAGCATTGCAATAATCTAGTCTGGAAATAACAAAAGCATGGATTTTTTTTTCTGCATCGTTTTAGATCAAAAGTTTCATGTTTTAGCAATGTTACGAAGATGAAAAAAGCAGCTCTAGAGATATTTTTTATGTGTTCATCAAAAGAGAGGTCAGGGTTGAGGGTAACGCCAAGGTTTCTCACATTTCTATGGGATATTACCATACAACCGTCAAGGTTCATTGTGAGATCTTCCAACAGAGCTCTTTGTTTCAGTTTTTTCTGTCATCCATTTCCTAATATCTGAGACGCATACTTCCAAAGTAGCAATTTTTGGGGCTTTTCCCTGCTTCATTGAGATAAACAGATGTGTGTCAGCAGCATAACAGTTAAAATGTACATGATGTCCTGATGACATCACCCAGAGGCAGCATATATAGTGAAAACAGTAATGGCCCCTTAATGAGCCTTGAGGAACACCAAAACATACCTTTGATTTGACAGAGGACATGCCATCTATACATACGAAATGATCTTTCAGATAAATAAAATTTAAACCAAGCTAAAACGTGTCCGCGTAGCCCAACATGTGTTTCCAATCCCTCCAAGACAAGGGAGTGATCAATAGTGTCAAAAGCAGCGCTAAGATCAAGAAGCAAGAGAACACATGCAGAACTTTTGCTTGAGGCCATTTGAAGGTCATTTATCACCTTCACAAGTGCAGTCTCAGTGCTATGATGGGGTCTGAAACCAGACTGAAGCATTTCACAAGTGTTAATTGTCTTCAAAAAGGCTAATTAAATTACATTAATCCGTAATTAATTAATGCAAAAAAAGACTATTATTGAGTGCTGAAACAAATACAAGGGATTAACTTTTTTAGAAATTATAGAATCATTTTTCAAATCATTGTTTGAGGATGTTATACAACAAACTAGGGACCGGGGGTGTACTTATATTAAAAGGTAAAAATATACGTTTACTCCAAAATGTAACATAAAAAATGAATAACAGTAAATAAATACATTAATTTCAATTATTAATTAAGCTATTACAATTTGTTTAACAATCACCTGGGTGCACCTCTCCTATTTTGTCGCGGTTTAACATCTTAAAATATTTTTAAATATGCAAGTACAACTTTTTGATTACAACACATACACACAACTGTCCTGGTGTGATCAGATCCCACACACACACACATAATGAACCAAATTACATGTTCCTAAGCACAAGGTCTTCTTAACCAGGTCCTGGGCTAAAACAAACATCTAGATAGTCTTCATATGTAGGCTCGCCATCAAACGCGTCAATCCCAATTTAAAAACCTGACCAGTGCATTGGATGAACAGGCCAACACTTAAATTTGATTCATGGATTAACTACCTAACAGCAGAAAATACGTAGGAAATATTACATTTGTTGTGAACTACAAAGATGGTATCTTTAAATAATTTGCATGCAAATTATTTACCACAAGAAGTGATTCATGAAATACAACTATCAAATAGCATTGACTGCAACAAAACATCTTACTTGGCCACATATTTCCTAGTTTAGAGGAACCATGAAATGGTGCCACACTTCGCATGTAAGGACTATTCTACCGAATATTTCATTGAGTCATTTTAGTCCATTTGCTAGGCAACCAAAGTTCAGTGTGGCTAACTCAACCTTCGGCCAGTGCGGCTATGTTTTTTGCCACAAAAACGTAAATATTTCCTAAACCTTGCAACGAAACTTGAGCAACTCAAATGGAAACAAGACACACATTTTGATACCAGTCATGTCTCCGTAGTGCAGGAACTGTAGGAGGAATTAGGGTGGTTATAATAATAAATAAATATGTATAAGAGATTACATCAAATGGGTGGCTCCCCACTTAATAAACAGCACCACAAATACACATTATCATAAAATAATTGTAAATTAGCTAAGGCTCTGATTTCAAAATAGTGCAAGTCATTCCAGAAAACTGCACTTTAAATACAATTAATACACTGCCAAAATAATTAAGGGAACGATATCATCAGAGTATAAAACCATTTCAATTACACTTCAGGGATATCAATCTGTCCAAATGAGAAGCATTAGCGATTGTGAATCAATGTCGCCTGTTTTGGTGCAAATGAAAGTGACACGATCACTGTAGTGGCAATTGCAAGACATCCTCCAAAAAGGGAACGGTTTTGCAGATAGTGGCCACAGACAATTGCTCTCTCTTTATCCTTCCTGACTGATTCTTCTCTAGTTTTGCTAGTGTCCTTGTCACTACTGGTAGCATTAGGCGGTACCTGCAGCCAATTCTGGTTGCACAGGCAGTCCAGCTCTTCCAGGATGACACATCAATAGTGCAGATGCAAGAAGCTTTGCTGTATCTCACAGTACAGTATCAAGACTGCTGGGTTGATGCCCTTCTACGGCCCTGTCCAACTCTCCTCATGTAGCACAGGGCCACAGAAGGGCATCAACCCAGCAGCAGAATTGGTATCTGCTCCTTTGTGCATGTTTTTGACCAAACTGTCAAAAACAGACTCCGTGAAAGTTCAACGTCCTCTAGTGGAACCAATGCTTACAGTCCAGCACTAAGCAGCTCGACTGGCATTCACCAAAGAGGACCAGAATTTGCTGCCCCATTCTCTTCACAAATGAGCACATATGACAGACGTGGAGTCTGGAGAAACCATGGTGAACATTAAACGCATGCGTCACGGTCGTAGTGTGGAGTTGAACCAAACGCAGACATTTTCGAAAGTAAAGGTGTATTTAATCCCAAAAAAAACAAGTACAAATTACACGAAACTGTAAACGGAAATAAAGGTTTAACTAACCTAAAACGAAGTACAAATTACGTGTAGCGTATTCACTTGAAAATGAATCAAAACAAGGACAAACCGTGAAGCTGTAGCCTAGCCTAAGTAGGCTCCCCAATCAGAATCAACTGAATGCAGCTGCTCTGAATGGGGAGCCCACAATGGCATAGAGAGGGCTAGAGGCCTCTCTAGCCGGCATGCCCTGAAACATCCAGGGGCTCGCAGCCAGGGCATGACAGCATGAATGAATCCAGCCCTCAATCGGTTGGTGATTTTGACTTGCTGTTGTCTCTCTGTTGTGTCCCTCAATAAATTGGGGTGAACACTGCAGGCAATACTTGGCCCTCATTAAGTATGGTTGTGGTTGGTTGATGTGTGGCAATGTAGGTGGAAGGTCTTCCTGCCTGTTGGGCCCTATCCAAGGCCTCCCCCGTACAGGGAAACAGTGTCATTGGACCCCGCTGTCTTTGCCCCAAGGTTTGATGCAGCCCCCCCAGGTTGTCCATGGCCATCTGGTCATGCCTCTGACCTGGATTAGGTTTTAAAGACTCCGGACACAGCCCACATGCCTTTATTGATTATTACAACTTGTCCCCTCAAAAATGTTTACCCGACACAACCAGAAGAGGGCTGATCACCCCTCTGAATCTGGTTCCTTTCTAGGTTTCTTCCTAAATGTCGGCCCCTTTAGGGGGTTTCCTAGCCACTGATCTTCAACATCTAGCTGCTAGCTTGGAGTTGCTAGCTCCTTGGGGTTTAAGGCTGGGTGTTTTCTAAAAGCACTTTGTGACAACTGCTGATGTAAAAAGAGCTTTATAAATACAAATAATTGATTGATATACTGTTGAAACAGAATATAAGCTCAAACCTTATATACGCTATGTAAAATCAGAACTATGATGACTCTACTCTGTGTTGGTCTCAATATTTAAAATGTTTTTGTTATGATTCTTGATCATGTATATAGAATTAATCAACGACGACTGAGAAAATAATAAACTAACTAATTTGCTAACACATTTTCCACCTTTTACATTAGTGTCTAATCTATTTTCATTATATGTTGACAGACCCGAGCATCTCTCAAATTTTCTATTATGTAGATGACAAACCCTATTTACAGTTCAAATCCCTTTATACGTTTTGAAGGGGATATCTGACAAGGAATACTTCAAATGTTCAGTTACATTTTTCAAAGTATGTGCTGTTAATTAGAAAACCACACAGTGTTCATAAATTGTATCACTCTCTTTGTAAGCTGTTAAAGACATAATTTTCTTTTAATTAATCACTGGGTTTTCACATTCAATTACCATAGTTGCGGTTTAGGCTCAATATTAATTAACTTTTGCTGTAGCTTAGAATTGATGTGAAGACCTTATTAATTGGAACTTTGTTATCAGTGTTGGCAGAGGATTAACTCTCTAAGATGATGTATTTTACAGGTTACGAAAAAAAGCTTCAGGAACCAGTTAAATCTAGAATGAGTAGCAATAATTTATCTACAGAGAGTAGTTCCAATCCTGAATGTTGATTGTTTGAACGTCATAGTATATTGACCACCATATACCACAGGGGGGACAAACTTTTTACAAATATAACTGTGTTTGGTGCCTGATTTGTGGTATATGGAAACTAAAAACACCTAAGGGCTGGATCCACTGTCATGCTTTATGCCTGATTGCTTAATTATAATAACTCATTGTAACAACAATAGTTTTCATGTGGTGAAAATACAGTTAAGAGATAAAATACAGATAAAAAGCTCCTCAAGGAGACAAGGTTTAACAGGGGTGGATTCTAACTGTGCATCATAATGAGTTCATCTCCTGAAGAGGGCCTCAAGCCTGGAAATTAAGTGTGACGCTGCCAGCCTGCCGACCAGTTCAAAACTAAGTTTAAAAAATGAGCTCATACTCCCACAACTCCCCTTGAACATGCAGTTTTTTATGTCCCGCACTAATGAATAAGGGTGTTTGGGAGTACCTTTTTGGGGGTTAAATATTGTCCAGCGCGGTCTGTTGTGTATGCATGGATGTGAGAGGACAGGAAAGAAGTTCAAGAAAGAGTACTTTTTGATGACAGTGCAGCTGCCTTGTCTTACTGTGCTCTAGTGACTCCTTGTGGTTTGTCTGTTGCCTTCAAGCTTAATCAAGATCAATCATGGTTGTTGGCTACAAATTGTATGCAAAAGGTTACAAGCACAAACTTTTTATCAGCTTCCATTATGGATGGATTAAAATTGTTTCTTCCGATCTATCCCTTGGTTGCCTGTGGAAAATATAACTTTCTTGCCTGTGGAATACAGTATTTTTCAGTGTTCATGTATGAGTTCTCATTTTCACTTTGAGAATGGGACAGAAGAAACATCTTTAGATAAAATTAAAAGCTGCACTCTGGAAAATATAGAAGAAGCCATTTCTCAAGATATTCTGTACATATTCCCACAGTTAAATAGTCATGATTACACAACAAATTTTCATTTAATTACCTGTCTCGAGGGCAGGATGCTACTAAACATCAAATGCACCTTTGTTAAATTAACACTGATGCTACAGGCAAAAAATCTGTGCAGTCTGGATGCGACAGAGGCCGGCGTCTCCCCAGAGATGAACTACCATCAACCGTTGACCCCAGGTAACAAGCTTGCCCTTTCTACGAGGATAGGTCCTCATGAATGCCGAACAAACATACCTTATAATACAAATCTTAGTGTCAATAACTCAGATAACTTAAACAGTATGCATGGCCGCAAATCCATCTCCCTACACATTACATTGTCACTACATCCACAAACACATTTGCAAACCTGGACTGTCGTCTAGACTGACCTCCATAAATTACATTTTGTCCAGGTTTGCAAATACCTGAGTGGGTTTGCAAAAACACAGATCAGTACACCCCAAACAACTCCCTCACTCTTTACCAGCCACTATTTTGCACATGCCGCAAGCCTTCCAATCAACTTGCCATAGTGCCTTTTGCAATTCTTGTGACCTTGTTCATTCTCCACCAATACGTCTGAAATGCCATGCATTTGTCACCGAATGAAAAACTCACTTAAACGTTCCCATGTCCACTGTGAATATACAAGTTTCATATTGCCATTGATCTATGTCGTTTGTAATAAACTGCACCCAAATCTTACACATTAATAAGACGCACACACTTAGTCACACCCAGCTCAATTATTCTGTCCTTTTAAGAATGGTGGTGGATTAGAATATTCTAAGATGTTTTGTCTTTATGATACTCTGACTGGTTGGCTATCCACTAATGTCCTGCAATGCACACAGCACAGAGTAAACTGACAAACACACATAGCACAGAGTAAATTGACACACACACACACAGTCTGACACGCCCACAGCACACACACACACACACACAAACAGCACAGAGTAAGCTAACACACACTTTCTTATGTGAAAGCTCTCTGTCACTGTAACCTTTTTGCTAATGCTATCCTTTATCACGCGTACTGAAAAACAAAGCTCACACATAGTCACAACAAGGGAGAGGAAGGCACCGGGCGCAGTCGAGAGCATTAGCATTGACACGTCAGCGGCATGCAATTGACACACACGCAGAAAAGGAATATAAATCAGTATCTTATTTTAAATCTATATTTTGATGTTGCATGTCCTAAGTTTCATGTCACGCTAACCTCACACACATAGCCATAACCTGTCCTTCATTCTAAAATCTGATTTGTTTGAGAACTGTGCTGCAAGATAAGAGGAAGAAACATGTCTCACATTCGAAACTATCTAATGGCCGAGGGCCAAGGGAAGATTGTAACAGGAGTATAAATGAGTACCACCTGCTCGGGAGAGGAAGAACTCCAGTGGACAGTAAAACAGCTAACCGCTACCACCGGACTGCGGTGCTAAAAACTAGAGTTCCCTGATCTCAAGATCTGTATTTGTTTCATGTTTTGCATACTATTTGCCTGTTAAACTAGTCTACAATTTGCATTAAACGCTTGAAGCTGAAATCAGGTCTCCCTAGTAGCTTCTGACGGACCAGAGAGTTCAGGCTCTGAGCCTGAACGACATTGCATCCTGACACCACACACAACAATTATTAGCTTTTTGTTCTTCAATGTAAATGGTTTGAATCATCTATACATAGCAATGGGTTTTAATTTAAAGAATTTGAGTTTAATAATTAAATTATTTGCTATGTATGATCATGGCAGGAAAGTGACACAAACAGGCAAGAAGGAAGAGAAAAAGGCAACAAACCAACAGGTAAATCATAGATAACCAGTGCCATGCCAAGATAGCCTCTGAATCAATCATACCATCTTAATGTAGGGGTGTTCAGTATGTGTTTATTTTATGCAAGAGAGAGGCCGTCAGAACAATACCACTGGTCAGAAAGGCAGGCAGCATGTGGGAGAAAATCTACAAACCATCAGGTGCGATTCAGGTGAAATATTAATTCAAGGTGGTCTATAGGAGCAGATTGCTAACCTTAAAGCTTGACTAACATTACCAACATCATTTTGGCATTAGTCATTTTAAAAATGCACTGTGAAATGCCTTTCCTGCTGAATTGTCCCACCATGCAAAAAAATCACAAAGGGTTAATATACCAAGCTAGCATGTACAGAAATGTGACATTTCTTAAAGTAATACCGATTGGAATATTCACACTTCAGTCCTATCAAAACACATAGAACTATATATTTTGGTGTAAATACATTAACATTCACATTGCAGTCAAATGTGTCACTCCCAATATTAGAGCCACTCCTAGTCCCCTGCCCACACTAATGGAATGCTTAGCAGAGTAATTTTATGCTACTGGTCAAACGTTTGTTGTCCCTTTTTATGTCCATTAACATAAAGAAAGCTAGAAAAGTTACAATTCCAAGGAAATTGTAAAGTGGGGATGCAGTCGCACCAGCTGTGTCCAGTGTCCTGATGTGTACTGGTAGAAAATGAACACAGATAATCTCCCAGTATTTAGCTGGCCAACTCCCAAATACAAAAACAAATATATGTCCCATTAGCTAGCTAGCTAGCTAGCTACCTATCTCCCGCATAAAAAAGTCAAAAAAGAAAAAAAGCAAAATACACACACCTTTGCCGAAGTCCCATTGTCAAAGTCCGTGCCATTTCATTGTCAATGCATAAACAGTACTGTAGGTAGCAAGCATTACTTGCAATGTTCAGATCCGGCATCCATTTGCATGGCCTCATTCTGGAAAGTTGGACTAACGTATGTTACTAGGCAACCAGTGTTCAGTGTGGCTTGCTACCCATCGGCAAGTGTGGCTAAGCTTTCCACAAAAGCAACGCAATCGGAAAACAAGGCGCACATTTTGATACCAGTCATGTCTCCATAGAACTGTAGAAGAAGTTAGGGTGGCTATAATAATAAATATGTGAGATTACATTGAGTGGGCATTGTTAATGTTGAAAATGTGGAAATGGCCAATGTTTATGGAATATCTACACCAACATTCAAAAGTTTGGGGTCACTTTTTTTTTTTTTTTTTTAAATAATTTACGAAATTGTTAATGTTGTAAATGACAATGGTAGCTGGAAACAGTGTCACACCTGCTCTGCAGGTAGCGAAGGAGGTCCCTCATTTTCAGTGCTCTGCCTCGCCTGTGTCCTAACCAATGGCATAGGAATGGCAGCAATAATGCAATTTTTGTGTTTCTTTTTTCACTTTCAACCTTTTTGGTAGGTTATTACATTCCACAGCAGGCCAACGTGCAGGAGGCGTAGTGTATGCTCGCCGTCCAGATACTGTTTGTGGAGCAGACAAACCCGGACTCTTTTGTTATTGTCCTCTGGGACTTTAACAAAGGAAACCTCAGCCATGATCTCCCCAAATACAGACAATTAATTAAATCACTGCTACACTACAGTCAGCGATGTCTATCATGCTGTCCTCTGTGCTGCAATGGGTCACAGATCTAGAAATCTGTTGTGAAGACATCAAAGCAGTGGACCAGTGATGCTGTGGAGGATCTGCAGGCCTGCTTAGACTGTACTGACTGGGATGTTTTCAGAACTGCTACCCCCAGTCTGGATGAGTTCACAGAGGCTATGATGTCGTACATCATCTTATGTGAGGACTGCTGTATACCGTCACGCACCAGGGTGAGTTATAACAATGAAATAACCTAGTAAGTTTAGCAAGGGTTAGGGTTGACTCCAACCCCCAGCTCCAGCAGGGGTATGGGCCACTCCCAAACTTTAATAAATGAATTTGTATTTTGAACTACAAAGATACAGATGTATTTGACTCATATTGGTCTGCAGAAAACTTTTACTTGAAAATGACAAAGATTTAAAGAAAAAAGACTCCTAGCTTTTCAAAAGAGCTCTGCTCTACTGGTGGTGATCAACCCACTCTTTCACGCAGGATGATTATCGTGGAGATTATTACCATCTACACAGTAGGTGAAATTGATACTCTGCATTATGTTCAATATTGCAGAGATTGGGGCATAATTGGATTTTCTGTAATAGCGCGAAAGGAGGAGGATAAAAAGGAGGCTGTTACATATTCATGTAGAGACAGGGAATATGAAGAAGAACCCCTCCATGCCAGTGTAACGGCGGGTGGCAATCTCAAATTCTGCCTAAACGCAGTCACGAATCCCCATTTTTCAAAAAATGAATGAAGTGAGAAGAACGAAGACAAAGGCGCATGGTCAGATAAATTGTCTGTTTTTAGCTCTTCGAACACTGTTAGTGTCATTAGTTATTCTTTGAAAAGTAATAGACAAAGTGGGAGTGATGAGTGAAGACACATAGCAAAAAATAAAAGGCCTTTCAACAGCATATCCTCTTTTTTAGACCTTTATATATATCATTATAACACACTCTCATATACCATGAAAAACCTGGGTGGAATGAAGGTTTCCCACTTAGCCTGGTTAGGGTTTTGATCCTCCCTGTTACTGATCTGATTGGCTAATAGCTAGGCTAACAGCTACTCTGACATTAGAACCAAAAAGAAATGTTGATTATTATACTAAATTGATTCAAATATAAAATCGGAGAATTTTGTATTAAAATACAAAATATAAAAATACAAAATCCTCAGTGTCTCCACCCACGCAGATAATGTTCTTTTTCCTGAAGGTCTATAGTGTCTTTAAGGAAAGATAGGGTATACAGACCACGATCACCAGAAAACCCAAATCGTTGGATGGTTATCAATTTCTAAATACACTATCATGAGCAACTTACCAGCTCTTTTATGGTTAGGATTTAACTCCAAGATAAAACTTTTTTTTACTTTTCTGGCAAGGGGGATTAGAACTAAACACCTTAGAAATGTTCTATAGCTTAGCTATCTCCCCAAACCCTTTTTAGGTTCTAGGTAGAGACCATTTAGTTCCACATAGTACCTTTCCCGCTGTGTTCTGAAGAGAACACAGAGGATTATATCTGGAACCAAAAAGGGTTCAATCAGTGGGAAAAACCTTGTTTTTGTAAAACTTGGTACACATAATGGTATATAAGCAAGAGCCATTTTGTTATTTTTAGGGCATTTGCCTCAATTAAGACTGCATGCCTGTTCTTTTAAATCCGTTACATCTCATCTTAGCGGATAAGAAGAAAAGGAAATGATTACAGGGAGCAAATGACAGGTAATTGTGGGTGGTCAGGAGATTTGGAAGGGAACCACACTACACTTCTGAAAGCTCGGACATGTTTCATTATCAACAGCATCATTTGATAGTAGATGATTCTAATCATCATAACTGATATTCTGCCTATTGAAATCAGCCCTAGGTTGAAAGAACTCACGTAAAGAGTAATCATCTCTCATCAGTGGAAGAAGCAGACGGTGTTATTGAAGGAGAGGAGGGAGAACGAACACCCACAGTGCTCCACTCCATAGGATCCTTACCAACAGGAAATGCATTTCGACAGCAGAATGATGGATACATAATGTGTTGGTTGGATAACTGTTGTTTTTGGGACATTACATTTATCAGAAATCGTTTTTCACTTGTCTTTTTGACTTTGTCTTGAACATTGTTTTGTTAGTGAAACATTAGGTACTATATACTATAACAGTACTATAACATTGAGGCCACAAACACATGTATACATGTACAATCACCATAGGCTTCGCTTGAATCATTGTTGATACAATTGATCACAGATTTCCAGACTTATTTTCATTAGTGAGGTCAGACACTGATGTTGGTCGAGAGGGCCTGGCTCGCAAACTCCGTTCTAGTTCATCCCAAAGATGTTTGACAGGGTAAAGGGGAGGGCTCTGTGCGGGCCAGTCAAGTTCTTCTACACAAAACCCATCCAACCATGCTTTTATGGACCTTGTTTTGTGCATGAGGGCACAGTCATACTGGAACAGAAAAGGGCCTTCCTAAACTGTTCCCAGAAATTTGGAAGTATAGAATTCCAAATTGTCTTGGTAAGCTGAAACATTAAAATTTCTATTTAGTGGAACTAAGGGGCCTAGGCCTACCGCAGAAAAACAACCCAATAGCATTATCCCTCCTAAACCAAACTTTAAAGTTGGCACAATGCAGTCAGGCAGGAAACGTTGTCCTGGCATTTACCAAACCAAGACTCATCCACCAGGCTGCATGATAGAGAATCATGATTTGTCAATTCACAGAACACTTTTTTACTGCTTCAGAGTCCAGTGGCGAGTGCTTTACACCACTCCATCTGATGCTTGGCATTGTGCTTGGTGATGTAAGACATGCATACAATTGTTTGACCATGGAAACCCCTGCCATTGTCAGGGTTCCGCCCTGACTCCTGTCCGACTGTGGCCCTAGCGCACCCTCTAGTGGCCTTGGGTGCTATCACATGCACCAGTTCCCAAGCACCCAGTTTCCCAATCACTCACACCTGTTCCCCATCACTCATCACGTCCCCTACATAAGCACTCCAGCCCCTCACTTCCCTGCCAGTTCAAACCTAGTGCTACGTTTCTTCGTACCAACTACATTTTGGCTCCTGCATCACGCAGTTCTAATTACTCCTATTTATTTGACTCGTTTCATCCGAGTTACTTATTTCCTAGCTCGTTATATCCGAGCCTTCAGTCTCCCACGTTATTTCCATCGACTTATCGCGCTCGCATATCCGAGCCTCCTTCTACACACTCCCACTAAACCATCCCAGCACTGCCTATTGACAACCACCTATCCCTTGGTGCAATTGGGTCCCTTCCTCACCACCGCGAGTCCGGTCCTTACAGATTGAACTGGCCAACAATGGACCCAGCCGACATCTTCCACCATGCCCTGCACCAGCAGGGTTCCGCCATCCAACGACACGAATCACTCCTACAGACTCTTTCCGAGGCAACAACGGAATTAGTCGTCACGTTAAGGAGCGACCAACAACGGAATCAAACGGGAATCCAAATACAACCCGATACAAACGATGGACCTAAACCACCTACGACCTCCATCTCAACAATATTCCGGGAACCTCACGTCGCTCCGCCTGAGCGCTTCTCAGGCAAACCAGGTAGAGCTCGTTCCTTTCTGTTGCAGTGCTCTCTGCTATTCGAACAGCAGCCACGCACTTATCCTACTGAACGGGCTCGAATGGCATATGTGGTCAGTGCCCTCTTGGGCCGAGCGCTTTCTTGGGCCACGGCAGTCTGGGGACCCGAAAGACCCCTCTGCTCTTCTTACTCTGCATTCACAACTGCTGAAGGTCTTCGATCAACAGGATGGAGGAAAGGACGCAGGGAGAAGACTCCTGGGGCTGAATCAAGGTTCACGCAGCGCAGCTGATTTCTCCATAGATTTCAGAATTATCGCTGCTCAAAGTAAATGGAACGATGTCGCCCTACAGGGAGCATTCCTCAATGGTCTCTCGGTCAGTCTTAAGGACGAATTAGCCTCCCGAGAGGAACCTGAAACCCTTGACCAATTAATCAATTTGGCACAGCGAGTGGATTTTCGACTACGCGAGCGGAGACGGGAGAGAACACCAATACCCCGTATTCACGTTTCAACATCACCATCCAGACCCAGGGTTCCCTCTACTATGTAGAGGGACTGTACACGCAAAGAAACCCAAAGTCAACCAGGACTCTTTGCAACTGAGACACACGCGTCTCTCTAGAACAGAACGGGCACGCCGTTTGGTAACCGGAGCATGTCTGTATTGCGGGAGGAAGGGACACGTCCTCTCCTTATGTCCTACGCTGTCAGAGAGACGAGACCGCCCGTCCACAGAGAGGACGATATGGACAGGAGAGTCCCTTTTTTCTTCTTCCTATGCGGATACTCTTTAAGCCTCCATTCATTGGGCCCATACTTCTCTGCCTGTACGCACCCTAGTCGACTCAGGAGCGGACGGTAATTTTATCGACTGAAGTCTACTTCAACAAATAGGGATTGCCTGTACTCCCGTCACACCCCCTGTGACAGTTAGAGGCTTGTGTGGTCAACAAATAGCCTCTATCAATCTTCAAACAGCACCCGTTCTATTGGTCATCGCGGGTAACCACAGAGAGAAGTTATCCTTTTTTCTCATAGACAGTCCCATGTCTCCCCTGGTCCTTGGTCAACCATGGTTGCGGCTCCACAATCCCCAGCTGGACTGGGTCTCCGGCACCATCCGCACTTGGGGACCTCAGTGCTTCCAACGCTGCCTCGGTTCGGCAGACACACCGGGGACGATAGTTCCCACAGACCACGTCTCTCAGGCGGACCTCTCTGCAGTACCCGACGACTACCACGACCTGGCTGCTGTGTTTAGCAAGGATGACGCCTCGTCACTACCTCCACATTGACCGTACGACCTCGCCATCGATCTGTTTCCAGGCGCGGCTTTGCCGAAAGGACGCCTGTATAATCTCTCCAAACCGGAGACCGAGGCCATGGAACGCTATATTCGGGAATCACTCTCTTCTGGAATCATTAGACCATCATCCTCCCCGGTCGGTGCGGGATTCTTCTTCGTCTGCAAGAAGGACGGTTCGTTACGTCCTTGCATTGACTACTGTAGAATTCAAACTACTTCCCCCGAGTCCTGAATCAGAGAATGTCCACACGGTCAGCTATTTCCAAAGTAAACGCCTTTATTACAGATATATCTGGAGATCGTTCCCCAAAATACAGCTAGGAAGATCTCAAGTCCGTTCACATCGGACACCTTTAATGTAGCCTATTCCCCCCCCAGTCATTGTATCAAAATTGATGAGCGCGCTTCCTGGGTGGGCGTGTCCCGTCCTGCAGCCCCCATCTCCATCCGTGGGGCCCTCTGATGGCCTTGGAGGCCGACGAAGAAGACAGTTGAGGGGGTAGGCTGGCACCAGTAGATCTGACCATGG
>JACXGK010004401.1:0-38512 GCA_016801125.1 Novumbra hubbsi
GCCGATCCCCTGACCATGGTTCCTCTGTCCTACACTACGGGCCGATCCCCTGACCATGGTTCCTCTGTCCTACACTACGGGCCGATCCCCTGACCATGGTTCCTCTGTCCTACACTACGGGCCGATCCCCTGACCATGGTTCCTCTGTCCTACACTACGGGCCGATCCCCTGACCATGGTTCCTGTGTGGACAGTTGTAAAATAAACATTAAGGCGTGGTTATAGATTGTTAAGGAACATAAACAGCAGTCTAGGAAAAGACCACGTTACACTAAGTCTGCACCGAAACCCAGCCAACAGGGCACAAAAAAAACGCTAGGTATTTTACCAAAACACAGCAGCTCTTTTTAAATCTGCTCATCAGTAATGAAAGGAGGCCAATTAGCTACCACCAACCTAGCCTGTGACATAGAAAGAGGCAAAATCAACAGTAATTTGTTCCTCACAAAAATCCCACTAGCAATTAACCAACTTACAAGACTCGCCATCTTCATAAACACAGCTAATGTTTAGTTCATCGTAGACGCAAAGTGAATATATTCAGCACCTAGCTGTTCGACAAGCACAAGCAGCACCTCCTCAACTAAACATCCATCAGGACACACATCCGTCAAGAGACATCGCCTCCTCCCCGCTTGGCAAAGCAACCATAGCGGTAAATACACCTCCAAAACCCAAACAACTCTCCCCGGTTCCTCTCCAAAACCCACCTGCTAGCCAGGTGGACGCAAGTTAAGGAAACCTGCGTTTTCAGAAAAGAACAAAAAACCATGCAGCAACAATGTGGGGGCTTAAAGAAAAGCGAAAATCCACCAACAGCCACCTCCAACACTCCCTGACCAAACTCCCCGCATGCAGACAAAGACTACAACATGGTCTCCTGGACAGCGGGGACCGGTTGTGCTCCAACAACCCCCGGAGAGAAAACTATGCAGATGAGCAACGTTTCCCCAAAATGGAAAAACAAAATGAACAATTTCACAAGAAAGGAAAAAAATGAAATACAAAAAGAAACACAAAATATGCTGGGAGAAAAAACCTGGGTGTGCCATATCAGTGACGAAATATGTACCTTCCTGCCACAACTGAAAGACAACTTGCTGGATAATGAAACTGAATAAGGAAATTAGTACCTATACGCTTTCCACTATTCACTTGTTACTGTAATTGTTGTTTACTTATTTTATTCTTTATTGTTGTATTGCTTTGGCAACACTTGAACATTTTCTTGGCATGCCAATAAAGCCTTTGAAATTGAAATTAAATTGAAAATGTACACACAGTGAGAAAGAGATAGAGAGCAAGATAAAGAGAGAGATAGAGAGAAATTGCCAATAAAGCAATTTGACATTGAGATCAATAAAAGATTCAATAGACATAAGCAAACACAGGGAAAGGGAGAGACATGACACACTATTACTTCAATAAGGGGGGATAGAGAGAGAGAAAGACAGCCCCTCTACCCTACATACTTGCTCAGAGGGTGACACGCCAGAGAGTCTAGGGGATCAATAAAGCCATCAACTTTGGGACACACTCGGTGTGAGTCGTGACTTTAACAACGCACTTCATGTTCCACTTTTAATTAAAAAAAAAATTCGAATGAATAAATCCTTCCTGTCGTTCTCGAATGAACAGTGAAAGATTCCATTTACAAGGCATTTCGTCTTCCACACGCGTGACGTCTCGAAATCGTACATGAGCAACTTCACGTGGCACATAATTGTGCGCACCAAGCCGACTGACAGACGCCGCGGTGCCTGAGGTGATTCCCCTCTGCCGATGGAGGCCGAGCGGCTGGAGGGGCCACTGGAGGGGCCACTGGAGGGTCTAACTGGCCCCTACACGCACGCAGCCATTTACACTCCCTCAGATTTGGGACACTTGTGCAAATGACAGATGCCCCGCACAGCGGCGCTAATGGAAGGCCCCGGGGCGGAGGGTCCTCATCTGGATGCATAAACAAAGCCAGGCGCCGGGCTGGGAGAGGATGTCTAACCCTACGTGGAGTCGATAGCAGTCTTCAGGCACGGGGAGACAGATTGACTTTTAGAGGCTCTTTATGACCAGAGAGGAGGAGGGGCACGGGTGGTGGTGGCGGCGGCGGCGGTGCTTTGAGTGCAAACTCAGGGGACGCACAGGGGCCAAGAGAAAATGTCAAAACCCACCAAGCCCTGCTTGGCTAACAGGAACATCCAGGGGCCGAGACAGATGGGCTTGAATTTGAAAATGATCATGGCTGCTTCTGCTGTGAGACGGGGAACAATTGGAGAGAAACGTACCCGTAGAGGAATGGAGGGGGGGGGGGGTTGGAATTAAAATTCAATTTTACAACATTAGGTCAATATAAATCCACTAAAATGTCCATCAAAACGAGTACCAATGCGACAGGAGCAGAGAGTTGGGGAGTTAACACAAGTCTTTATTAAATAATTACAGGGTGGCTTCCTGAGATTCAACGCAGCAATAGTGTATCGGCGGAGGAGCTAAGAGGAGTACCAGGCAGGGAGATCCATACATTATTTATGAGGTAGAGAATGAGAGATGGGTGAAGGCAAAAAAAAAAAAGAAAGAATCTACGGCCAAAATGGGAGGTGAAGAGAGTAAAAGGGAAACGGCAGATCTTGATAGATAGACAGACCACAGTATCTAGCCAGTGGTTTATTATGATGGGATCCTGGGCCGCCATCATTCTCATCCGCATCCATAAATCTACCATCTATAAATAAAAGCCAGATCGCATCACAGGCAGACTTTAGAAAGACTTGCTGACGGAGTCTTTGTCTTGTTAATGTGTCGGCATAACAAGGGAAGTTGTCTTCTAATCAAGCTTGTGCATATCATTAACAGACTGAGTCAATTACTCGCTATTTTAGCGGGAAGGCTTGCTGACTGAAAACAGTAAGAAGGCTATTAGAAGGGCAATAAATAATAATTACTGCACCTGCAAACTTTAAATCAATACGGGTCGATATCATGTACAAAGCCGTGCCCTGGACAATCAAGCTCAACAGAATTCTCCACTGAGGTAGGGTGTTTTAGTCCACGACCAGGGTTAATCTGGCCCTCTATAAACAACCAGGGTTAATCTGGCCCTCTATAAACAACCAGGGTTAATCTGGCTCTATATAAACAACCAGGGGTATTCTGACCCCATATAAACAACCAGGGTTAATCTGGCTCTATATAAACAACCAGGGGTATTCTGACCCCATATAAACAACCAGGGTTAATCTGACCCTATATAAACAATCAGGACAGATTTCAGAGCTTTGACTAAAACCCCCAATATACGGTTGGCGTTGTTACACAGAGTAGACTGCGTTGTTCGGAGCATAATACTGCACCTTGAGATTGGAAGCCAGGCTGATGATGGACAGGTGACGGAGCTTGTTCCTTTGAGCTGGGGTCAACTCGGGGAGAGAGGCGGCCCTCTCTGGACCCACCGAAAGGGAGGAAGAAAGAGGGGCGGGAGAACAAGGGAGAGGGAGATTAGAGTTCGGGCGGCACAGTCAGTCTTGTGTGACGGGTCCTGGGGGGGCCCCAATTGCTTACAGGCACACGTTCAGTCACGACACTATTTCTGGAGAGCCAGGGAAACGGATCGCATGGACGAGCCCTTCGGAGGCACCAGGCAATAGTCGCCAACAACGTCCGCCGGGAATACATTACAAAACGTGTGTGTGAAGAAAAATGACCAGTATTGACGATTTTTGATTTTCTCAGTGCTCCACGTTTGCAATTCTACAAAGCACTATGAAAGTGAATAGGATATGTGTTGTTGACAGAAGGTTTCTATTTCTCCCGTCCTTTTGGCTCGTTTCTTTCAAGTCTGCCAATGAATGAGAGACTCGCACTGCCAATAAATGGCCATCCCTCCATACAGAAGGGTATTACCAAGGCTGTGTTAACATGTTCCAGCGCGGACGTCACCATCACAGGCATGTGTCATTTCCACAGGATCGGAGGTGTGACTAACTGGCCAATCCCGTCCCGCGACCTCGTCACGTGATCACTCCACCCGGCCCATCGAGGTGGACGGGGGCCAATTCACTCACCAGGAATCAAACTACTTTAACCTGGATTCGGTGGTGCTGCAATGCAGGACCTGAAGCCATAACCTTGCCTGCTCCACCGCCCACACGCAAAAAAAATTACTCCCGTAAAAGGTCTAAACGAACTCCTGTGATTCTATTGGTTCCGTAAATTAGAAGGTGGCCGTGACAACCGGTGACAGCGCGAGACCCGTGGATGGGACGCCGGAACAGAGAAATACGACTGATAATAAAACCGGCTCCACGGGCCGCCGCGGAACAGATTTACAGGAGCGTCGCACGCCACCTCCCTACCTTTATAGTCGCAGTAGGTCCCGTAGGCGAAGAGGTTGAGGAGCTGATACACCGGCGCATGAGGGCCCGTCTCCAGCTGGGAGTGGGAGAGATGGGAGAGATGGGAGAGATGGGGGAGATGGGGGAGATGGGGGAGATGGGAGAGATGGGGGAGATGGGGAAACATCCGTTAGAGGGGAGTTAGCCAGCGTTCTCCTCGACGCAAACGGAGCCATGCTGTCTTTCTAAGCAGCTTCAAGCGAGGCCGGCGAGAGCTGTCAGTGTTTCTGCTAGAGGGAGATGGAAGGCGTTTGTCCATCCCCCGATAGAATGAAACGTCTTAAATAAAAACACGGGCAAAATTGTCAGAAAGAAAAAAACAAGAACAAAAAAGGCCCACTGTGAAATTATGCTTTTCATTCCTTGACAGAAATAATGGTCAAGGTAAGTACATTTGATGGGTCGGGCTTGTTGCTTCGTGGGGTCATTAGCATACATTCTTGGAATTGTACATTTTCTAGTTAAACAGCAGCTTGTCAAAGACCCTGTTGCCGCTGGGGTGAAAAATGTCCTTTCAAAAGCCAGTCATTACGCAACTATTCTATAAACATAGTTAAAATATTCTATATCACGTCTGAAAACCGTTAATAGGTTATGACTAAAACACAGACAAATGTAATTCATCAACTGGCAATTGAGGAGATTGGCCATTCAAGTCCATAGGCACATTTGCAGGATCTTTAAGCTAAACGCAGAAGGCTTATGCATTCATGTTTAAACATGAAACGATGTGTTTGAGAAAACAGGATTAACAAATAAACCAACACAAGAAAGGGGGACTACAGCTTTTAAGCTTAGTTATTTTAAATACACAATGTAATGCCTTAACATTTTTCTAAAAAAATGTAGGTATGTTTCACCTTGTTAGGAAGTAGCAATGCCTAAATCTAACCAAAGAAATGTTGACGCAATGTTACAAAGATTATCACATTTCACAACAACTCACACCAATTGTCCAGAAGAAGACAAAGCCCTAATCATATTAACAGCACATCATTGAAGGTTTTAGACAAACTTCATCCTTTAGATGACTGGTGCTACTCCCATTTTTCAGTTCCTGGTCCTACAACATACTTAAACCATATTGATCCAGACTAATAATGACAAGCCATCTTGTAAAGCACACTGGGTTCTGATATTGATTCCGATAGATTTACACAGGGTTCAACATTAACTTTTATTTCTCTTAACCAACCGGTTGAAGCACCTGATACAAAACTGAACAGGGCATTTAATGAAAGCAAAGGGGTCATGCTTGATTTGTTTATAAATTAAGCTAGACTAAGCGATTGTAAATCAATTCCATCTGTTTTGTTGCAAATGTGACAGTGACAACAGATGCACTATGGAGGCAACAGCAAGACAACCCCCAAAAGGAGATAAATGGAGAAGTGTGTGTCTGTTACAAGAGGAGAGGTGCACTGCCAGAGCCCAACAAAATGACCTCCATTGTGCTCACAGCCCAGCAACATGTAGCTAGAATGGCATTCTCCAGAGAACACCAGAATTGGCAGGTCCGCCATTAGAGCCCTGTTCTGTTCACAGATGAGAGCAGGTTCACACTAAGCACGTGACAGATGTGAAAGAGTCTGGAGAGACCTTTGTGAACATTATGCTGCCTGCAACATCATCCAGCATGACGGGTTTGGTGGTGGGTCAGTGATGGTCTGGGAGGCATATACTTGGGGGGGCGCAGATGTTCAGACCTCACGCTGGTGCAGTGAGCCCTGGGTTCCTCCTGGTGTAGGACCAAGCCCCGGCCTCATGCGGCCAGAGTGTGTAAGCAATTCCTGGATAACGAAGGCATTGATGCAATTTTCTGGCCCTCACATACCCCAGACCTGAATCCAATTGAGAACCTCTGGGACTTTATTTATCGGTGCTTCCAACGCTGCCCAGTAGATCCACAGACTCTCCAGGAGCTCACTGAAGCCCTGATTCAGGTCTGGGAGGAGATCCCCCCCCAGGACACCATCCATCATCTCACCAGGAGCATGTCCAGACGTTGTCTGGAGTGCATACAGGCACATGGGGGCCATACACACTAGTGAGTCACATTATGAGTTGCCGTGGTGAAATTTACACAAGTTGTTACAGCCTGTGAGTTTGAATCCAGCCCTCAATTAGTTGGAGATTTTTGTTTCCATTGACTGTTGTTACATCATTTTGTTCTCAGCAAAGAACAATACAGATTTTGATATTTAATATATTTCCTCCATCAAGACTGCGATTTAAATATTCCCTTCAGTTTCTGGAGCAGCATGTGTATTATCGATCATAATCTTTACTGTACATTGTGTAATACATTGAGAACAAAATGACATTGTTGAAAAATCCCCTTTTCTGGTGTTCTCTGGCAAATTAGCACTAATGCCGCCCTCATGGAGCCTCAACGAGCAAATACCAGTCCTGCTGCTGTGGTTGATGCCCCTCTACAGGCCTGTCCAGCTCTCCTCGTGTAATGGCCACGCTCCTGGTATCTCCTCCATACTCCTAAGACTGTAGTTGGAGACACAGCAAACCTTCTTGCGATGGCTCGTATGGATGTGCCATCCTGGAGGTGCAGGACTGCCTGGGCAACCTGAATGGGCTGCAGGCATCACCTCATGCTACCAGCAGTTACACTAATCATTCAGGAAGAGTAAGGAGAGAGTAAAACAACTGTGGCCGCCACCTGCGAACACCTTCTCCTTCTTGTCCCTCTCCAATGCACCTGTTCACCATTCACTTTCATTTGCACCATAACAGGAGACATTGATTCACAACCGCTTAAGATGCCTAACTGGACAGATTGATATTCCAGAAGTTTAATCGACTTTGTGTTGGGCTGTGATGGTCACGCTTTCCCATTTTTTTGAGCAGTGTGTATTAGATTATTATGGAATGTATTAATAAGCCAAATGACATGATTTAGCAATGAAAAACATAAGTCTTCTTTAGAATGGCAAACTTTTGTTTCTAAAGTAATCTGGAAATAGAAGTCACCCCTTTAAGACAGGCGGCTTTTCAAAAGATGAGATGACTACAGAAGCCTAGCCAAGATGAATGCTAGGAGTATTTTTGTAAACTACAGTAGCAAGTAGACCATTTCTATCATAGTGCCAAGTCAGATCACTGAGATGGTACACATAATGAAAAATACAAGCCATTTCATCCACTATATAGGAAACGAATTAATTATGTTTTTTGTTTAACCAGAAAAAGTAAAATAGAGGATCCATCTTGAATCCTGCTTTTGACTTTTTAACTAGTCAAAACTTGGATTCAAGATCAATCAAATAACTTTTTTGGCCAAGGCAATAGCATTTACCAGAGGACATAAGAACACTTACATCACTAACTCTAAATGATCATGAGTCTAGATGGAGTCGTTAATATAATGTTCTACAAGCACTTCCTAGCGATAGGTCAATACTCAGGCTATTTGATACAGACGTGTTGACTCAACTGGGCTCCATCACACCCATACACTTCAACCTTATCTGTCTTTAAACTAATGGCATAAACGCAATATTAGGAGTTGAGGAAAAATGGAATTGTACTTTGACTCTCCTCTATGTAAAACAAACCACAGCTGTAACATTTTTCCTGCAAGTGCATTGTGGAGCAACTCTCCGCGGAGCAACTCCCCGTGCTCACAGTAGGAACGGGAGGTGACAGTAGCTAGCTTAAAGAGGCGTAGAAGAACCCTATGGGTTACTTTTGGTCAAATGCTCAGAAGGATTGAACAACTTCTGATAATCATGTTGGTGGGCATATTGAGAACAAAATAAATAAAATACATAACTGTAACTGGCACACTAGCAACCAAATTAAAATCGGTGTTGCACAGATAAGTCTTTAGAATCCACTTCCTTCTGTGTTTCTAAATGAGACTTCTCCTCCCTGACACACGGGGAACCGCTCGCATCAGCTGTGCGGTTTAGAATGTAGTTTCCACAGATTTGCATTTCAGCAAACGTGTGAAAATGGCCGTTCATTGGCCGCTTCACTGCAGGAGTGGCATGTTCTGAATGATGGTCAAACAGCTCTCAGACAGAACTCACGGCAGGTGTCCGGCAACCCGCAACACGATGGCTGTGTCAGTCAGATTCCGCCTGTAACTTTGTCCGGTGCAGAATGTTCCTGATGGGAAACGTGGACTGTGTGCATGTGAGCGTTACCTCTCTGACATTGGGCAGCTCCAGGATGTCTGAAAAAACATAGAGACCAGGCGTCTCCAGCAGGGAACTGACAGCCTGGGCCAACGCCGGGCCTGAGAGAGAGAGGAGCTGCTCTACCTCCATCTGAGCCAGCAGGCAGACAAACACAAGAGAGAGAGAGGGAGTCAGATGAAACAATGCCAGACTGAGGGTGAGATGAGTGAACAAAGGGTGGAGGGGTGATTGAAGAGATTTAGAGAAAGCGGGAAGAAAGGTCAGAGATGAGAGGAGGGGAAATTAGGACAGTGGACAAGAGAAAAGATAGACGGATAGTTACAGGAAAGAGAACAGGAGAGGAGTTGTCACAGGCAGTGGGAGATCAAAACATTTTAATGAAAGCAGCTTCTCAGCTTTGTTCAACCTTAAGTTTGACCTTCTGTGTTCCTGAGTATTTTACTCAATGGAAATGGCCTTCAATTAACTGCTCATACCGTATATGTACATATTACATAAGTGGCTGCTTTAATAGTTTGTCAATGAATTCATGCCACTCTGCCTTAGCAAAACAATCATAAGAAAAGCTCTTGTGGCACAATCCCAACTCAGTAATATAATTTTCCCTGTCATAAACTAATTTGTAGGTTAGTGTTTTGAAGAAAAAAAAAACCCTGGTCCCAAATCACATATTATAATTGAATTGGACTTGTCCTGCTAAATATCAAATTAGCCCTGCTTCATTTTAAATAAGCGCTACTAAAAACACAAATATTATTTGAGGTCTATCCTTTTTTAATTGCCATAAAGCACAATTTGAGCTATACACCATAGGAACCAGATAAATTAGCAAAATACTCATATATTAATAGAACAATATTTCCAAGATCCCACATCTAAGGGCGATTTTTTGTGGTACGCTGGCAATAAACCCCAAACCTAAGGTGCTGTATTACTATTATAAAGCACTTAGCAATACAAGAAAACCTTTCATACTCATGGTATGTCTCGTTCAAACAAGGTGTTCAAATTCAGAATGCTGATGGGTGAATGTCGTGGATTATGAGAAAACATGTTCTTGCAACTATGGTAATAGCGTTGGTAACAAGCTAACTGTATAACTGTAGTAATACATCTCAGGGTTTCCCCCTTTATTAGTGGTTTACCTCCTCGGCCAAAGGGTGTATTGAGTCACTCCCATTTGCATCGTGAGAACAACCTTAAGAGTGGACTGCACACATGGAGATTGATGTTGGGGGATATTCATATTTTTCGCAGGGAACTTATTATTGGGGGTGCAACTTACTGCTCCAACGCACGTGACCACACCCCCTTAGTGCCTTATTCTTTAGTAGCCTGAATAGTTCCCAATACACCAGTGGTAAAGGCTGGGCAGTAGAAGACTGAGGTCATTGGCGGATAAAAAACTGACATACTAATAGCTAACTTTATTTAATTTAAACTAACCTAGGGGCATTCCGCAGGGCACAACGTTGTGGAATTACATACTGTACGTAGCTAGTACAGTCAGCACGTCATGGGTATCTACAGATACCTTGCTAATTAAGTACACATTTTAGTAGCCGTTGTAAAATTTAGGACCTACTGAACGTTACGTGGAGTGTTTTCACACAATATTTTATTGATTTACGTCAAATTCTTTGAGGAAGCGTCGTATGGCAGGGCCGGTTTTCTAACTAATAGTAGCAAGCTAACGATTAGCCAAGTAATAAGTTTGCATTCATCAACAACCGTAGGCATGCTAGCCTTACGAGAACTGAGCAAGCTCTCTCGCTCTTCATAGCATATTTTCTAAGATAACAGCCACTTGGAAAGTTGCCAAATTGCACCCCATGCAAAACACGCACACAGCTATAAGACCGATGTATCTAGCATAGCTACAAAAACATTACTTTGAGGAGTCATGCTGCTAGCAATACAGCGCGAGGGCATCACACGTATTAGGCCTCTTCCTATGTTTCTGGTTGTCTACTAGTCAGCTCCAGTACAAACGCCACAAGGTCAACCATTTGATTGTGCTTTAACACCAAACAGTTTACGGATTTGTTTAAATACAATAAAAGCAAACAAATTACCTTTTTATATGACTCAAGTCGATCGCTCTTACCCCGAATTGTTGAGTTTCGACGTCAGTTTAGCACGTTTAACAACAAAGGATAACGTAACTGTTCATTGGACGAAAAGTGAGAAGGAGGGGATTGTTTGAGAGTATTCCGGTAAACTGTTTTTCACCGGCTGACGTGAGCGAGGTAGTCTATTCAAAGTACATTTGAAGTTGCTCAAAATAGGAGTTATAAGGAGCATTATGTGCAGTCCCTAGCAAAGTAGATTGATTTTGATAAAATTGCTAAAATTAGCTTGAAAATGCAAACATATTTGACTGAAAATAAATTAGTTATTGTGGCCTATGTATGCTTCCTTGTTAAAAACGTGAGATAACGGAGCAGCAGAATCCTGTTTTAGTAGGACTGCTCATCCCGCTTTTTCTAAATAATTTCCTGTGCCATAACCAGTGCATAGCGTTTAGTATACGCGAATCCGCCCTTTAGTTTTGACGACAAGATCTTGAGTGAATTCTGTTCTCGGGTGGATTCAGGGCAGGAGAAAATACAGTATAGTGACGTAAAGAAAAAGGTTGGGAATCACTGGACTAGAGGGAGTCTTTTAAAATAGTGCCATCTTGTGGCACAATATTTTTTTGAATTAAATATAATTTCGCCCTAAATGTGTTAAATCTAAGCCAATGGTCTTCAAATCTGGACCTCGAAGCCAGTTCCACTCAACTTTCTTATTGCAACCCCTTAATTAGAGACTTATTTCGACCTGAGATGCAGGTGGGTGAAATGATGAGGTAGAACAGAAAACCAGCAGGCTCCGGATCCTGGCTATTTAAAATGAATACACATTAAATAAAATAATATTGAAATAAAACAATGGATCAGCAAAGATGCACCACAATCTAAGAAGTATTTAAATAACAGTAAAATAAAACACACACTGATAAAAAAAAAACACAATGAGGAATATGTAAGCAACTGACATTCATTAAAAAAATCCAGTTTTATTAACACCCAAAAGTTAATTGTATGGTTAGTTCATTAATATAGACCTATCAAACATTTCTGAAATTGATGTACACAAGACAAAAAGCACACAGTGTGTACAAGAGAACGGTAATCCATTATGTGGCATGTAGCTAAAATGACCAAGTTTGCTAAATGTTTGCAACAGGCATATTGGAATTAACGTGAAGTTAGCTATACTATCATATTTGTATGCTGACTTTTTCTTCTTCTTTTATATCTAACTCCCTTTCATTAGTATGATCTTTTGTGTAATTCATCCTGAAAAATAAATAGCTATTACACACACTTGCAATCTACACTGCTCAAAAAAGTTAAGAGAACACAGATCATCACAATATAATATCAAGTCAAATAAACTTCAGGGATCTCAATCTGCCAAGTTAGGAAGCATAAGCGATTATGAATCAAGGGCATGTTACAACAGGTGCACTGGAGAGGCATCAGCAAGACAACCCCCAAAAAGGGAATGGTTTTGCAGGTGGTGGCCACAGACAATTGCTTCTCCTTCTCCTTCTCCTTCCTGACTGATTATTTTCTAGTTCTGCATTTTGCTAGTGTCCTTGTACTACTGGTAGCATGAGGTGGTACCTGCTGCCCATTCAGGTAGCACAGGTTATTAAGATGCTCCAGGATGGCACATCCATACGTGACATCACACAAAGGTTTGAGCTTGGAGGAGATACTGGACAGAGCCGTAGAAGGGCATCAACAGCCTGTGATTTCAATTGTTTACTTAGAGTTTAAATCCAGCCCTTAATCAGTTAGTGATTTTGGTTTCCACTGACCTCATTTGGTTCTCAACGAATTACACAATGTACAGTAAAGATTTGGAACTTTAATATATTTCCTTCATAGAGACCCGATGTATGATTTAGGTGTTCCCTTAATTTTTTAGCTCTTTATAAAATACATTTGAATGATTGAATGCATTTCCAGTTCAAACTTAGTGATTTAAAAAGAAAAGCAAAACAATGTTTAAATTGAATCTCTAAATTGTGAAATGCTGTTTAAGAAAAAAAGAAAGCATGACCATTCAATAGATGGACAGTAGATCTGCAGTATTGTGTAAAAGTCTTAGGCACCTGAAAGTTTAAATAAATACATTTATTTTGCTGGTAGGTATTTACACATTGGCCACTGAGTAAACACTGAGATGAAAATACTTTGAAAAATGTTAAAGACTTTGAAAAGATGTCTTTCTAATTAATTGTCTCAGTGGGTTACTACCCAAATGTTCAAACACCAACAACCCAAGTAAATGCCTTTATTCGGCTTTCATGTCGCTAAGACTTTTGCGCAAAACTGTTAAATTGCTAGGTGGTTTAAGGCCTCAACTTGCATAGTAAGTGCTGGTTTTAGTACTTAGTCTTAATCAGTCTAGCCGGATGGCGTCCATCTGACATATACGCTTGTAAATGTTTTCACACGGAACGTCGAACCACGTCTGTGAATGGCTGTCTAGGGTGGCACAGTCCTCCCCGTGGGACCCCCCAGACTGATGGTTGTCGGGCTCAGAGCTGTGCTCATTCCAGTACCTGCATGACAGACAGAGAGAAGGGTTAGGGTGAGCGGATAGAGAGGGCAGGGGCAAGTGGGAGGGAGATATAATGAGAGAACAACAGTAGACAGGATGTTACAGTGGGATTCTGTCACGCACATCTACCTCAAAGGACTCAGACAAACAATGCACGCGGCGTGTTATTCTTCCTTGTGGAATTGCACAATCTGAAAAATGACATTGTGCATTGTGGGATTCCAGTTCACTCATGGGGACTGTGTAACTTCACATGCACAGGCAAAAGAGGCTTCCCGAGTGCCTAACTATCCTGTACCCAATTTTTACAAATGTGCTATGGGGACGATTTGTACTCTACTGCTAGCATAATGCATGTATAAATGATCAGATGACCTCATGAGTTAATGTTTTTAATTTTAAAATATTTTTTTCCCAACAAATCTCTTAAGATTGCTTGAGATATTCCAGATTTGAGCTTTCTCGCAAGTCTTTCTATTGCAGGGTTCTTCAACTCTTACCCAACGGAGGGCCGGAACCTGCTGGTTTTCTATTCTACCTCATTGCTAATTGGACCCACCTGGTGTCTCAGGCCTAAATATATCCTTGATTAGAGGATTGTAATGAAAAAAGGAAGTGGAACTGGCCAAGAGGGCCAGAGTTGACTACCCCTGGTCAGTCTCTATAGGATTGAGTTGGTTGACACTTATTTTTCATTTTTCAACCAGAGTGCACCTTTAAAAAGAAGGAGGTCTCTGTTGAGTACAAGCAGTGGACGTTAACACCCCCAATTGTAAATATAAAGGTTGTCTGTACAATCAGACCTTGTGTCAATACAATCTAGTGAAAACCCTACCAAGTTCTGGATAACAACTCCCAATGTTAGAGCGGAGACATTACAATCCAAGCCCTATGTATTGATCTCTGGTTGAATTTTAACTGGCTGGAGGGCAATTTGGATGTTTTTCTCAGTGACTAACATGGCCTCTCCAAGTGACTAACATGGCCTTTCTCAGTGACTAACATGGCCCTCTCAGTGACTAACATGGCCTTTCTCAGTGACTAACATGGCCCTCTCAGTGACTAACATGGCCTTTCTCAGTGACTAACATGGCCTCTCCAAGTGACTAACATGGCTTCTCCAAGTGACTAACATGGCTTCTCCAAGTGAGGATTCTCTCTTCAAGTGACTAACATGGCCTCTCCAAGTGACTAACATGGCTTCTCCAAGTAAGGATTCTCTCTTCAAGTGACTAACATGGCCTTTCTCAGTGAAAAACATGGCTTCTCCAAGTGACTAACACGACTTCTCCAAGTAGCCAACATGACCTTTCCCAGTGACTAACATGGCCTTTCTCAGTAACTAACATGGCCTCTCTTAGTGACTAACATGGCTTCTCCAAGTTAGAATTCTCTCTTCAAGTGACTAACATGGCCTCTCCAAGTGACTAACACGGCCTCTCCAAGTGACTAACATGGCCTCTCCAAGTGACTAACATGGCCTCTCCAAGTGACTAACATGGCCTCTCCAAGTGACTAACATGGCCTCTCCAAGTGACTAACACGGCCTCTCCAAGTGACTAACATGGCCTCTCCAAGTGACTAACATGGCCTCTCCAAGTGACTAACACTGCCTCTCCAAGTGACTAACATGCCCTCTCCAAGTGACTAACATGCCCTCTCCAAGTGACTAACATGCCCTCTCCAAGTGACTAACACGGCCTCTCCAAGTGACTAACATGCCCTCTCCAAGTGACTAACATGCCCTCTCCAAGTGAGCATTCCCTCACCCTAATTAACTATTTGAAACATCACACCAAGAATGGCCTTTATACATAATGGGATAATCATACGTGCACCATGAATGTGCAACTGACGTCAACATTCTGCTACTAACAGTTTGCCTGGTCCCACTCTAGGCATGAACTTAAGGTCCTCTGCTTCTCAACACGTGACCACCCTTCTTGACAACGTTCTCACCATTTAAGCTATACCAAGCTGTACCAATTGGTTCCAGGCCTACTGCATTCCAGGCCAGCTGTGAAGTGAGCTTACAGTACAATCTTAACTGTGTTTCAGATGTAATCAACATCGTTCTGCAATCATGTGCATCCATTGAGATGTATGACTTTACTGTGGCCACTCAAATATGGAAAATACTTGAATTCAAATAAGTGAATTCAATTAATGCTTAGCTTGCTAGCTGAAGCTAATGGTGTGGCCAACAAAACTAGCTGGTGCGAGACAACCTAGCTAATGTTGTTTGAGTACTTTGATTCATTTGTTTTCTTAATTATTACATTGCAGACAATTCTCCCTTAAATCAAGAGCGAGGGTCAGAAATCGGTATGTTAAAATTCCTATGAACATTGTCTTTTTACTGACTCAAGAGTAACCCGTTTTCTGTGACTTGTTAAATGTAATTATTCATTTGAACATCTGGCAGTGAATCTGTATAACAGGATTACAAGAACCAGCATGCATAGCATTTCATGGCTATGTGATGCTTATTGTGCTAGAGAAGGGATGGTACTGTGAAAGGGGGACATAAGTGGGTGAATAAAACCTGTGAACATTTTGGGGTGCTATCATGATTGTAACAAGTCAAACTATTCTTACATGAAAGTAAAGTGAAATTTCGTTATTGATAATACATTGTAGAAGAGTATGTTTCCATGTGCAAAAATTATTCATATAAATGTATCTTCTTCTATTTCATGATTTTAATTATTTTGTTTACGTCCTATTGGTAAAGGTTTGAACTTATTGCACCCCTGACTGATTGGTTTGTTACAGATCATTTAGGAGTGTGATTTTGTTTGAGTTCTAATGACAAAAATGTTCAAATTGGTTAGTATCTTAATTCTTTGCTGGATTTGAATAGAAAGTACTAAGCATTTCCCAAACAGGCATATTGTGACTTGTAGGTCTGATGAGGCCCATATCTAGGCCATAACTAACAACCTTACAAAATGTATAATATAGGGCTGAAAGAGCTTCTAGTTTTCTGTTGGCACTCGCTTGGTGAAAGCTTCCATCTCCAGAGATCTTTCTGAATGTTAAAATCACCCCTCTGTCACTAACAAACACATTCGTGGGTGGGAAACTCTCACATTCACTCAAAAGGAATGCAGGGAAATACACAATTACAGCTTTTCAATATATACAGTCCCCCTCACCAATGCCTTGTACTAAATAAACATTTCCATTGGTTTCAAAAGTGTTTCAGCAAAACAGCCGTGTTTTGTTGTTCATACTCTTTCACTGAAATTCTGAATACCTTCGCACATTCTAAATAGCTTAACGGAGAATGTATTGGTGTATGGATCTTGAATCCTTTCAAAATGTGACTGCTTTACATTCCTCTAAAGGAAACACATGTGATGCGGAAGACTTCAGGACGGGCTTCACCTACGTGTTCCTCAGGGTGGTGTTGTCCACCCATCTCCATTCCCCCTCCTTTTCAATATCTGATAGGCCAATCCAGAAGTGGTAGTCAAACCCACCAATCTTGCGGGCCTCTTTTTCCAGAGCGTCCTATAAGCAAACATGGTTATGTTTAAAA
This sequence comes from Novumbra hubbsi, assembly GCA_016801125.1. NCBI lineage: Eukaryota > Metazoa > Chordata > Actinopteri > Esociformes > Umbridae > Novumbra > Novumbra hubbsi. The sequence continues at coordinate 16,710 of JACXGK010004401.1, forward strand.
TGAGGCGCACACACTAAACCTTGGCCTAACTCCTGATGCTAACTCTCAACCTAACCTGTAATGCGTAAAAAAAATTACATTATTTAAAAAAAGCTGGAAAAAGTGTGGGTACTGTGGTGTAAGGGTTTACTAACTTTGTGGGGACTTCCCCAAATGAACATGTAGACCTGGATTTCTCTCTTTTAACCACCCCCCTCACCCCACCACACACACACAACACACACAGTTTCTTACATGCTGCTCCCTACTGTGCAGGATGGTAAGGTGACTACCCGTTGATGTACAACTGTCCTTGCTCCTGAGCCAGTCCATTTTGTCACCACTGAAGTAATAACACTTGTCATCTATATGACTCCAGCCCTCAGGGCACTCTCTGCATCCCTTAACTGTAATGAGTGGGGGGGGGCAGAGGAATAAGGAGAACAGGAAAGGATATCCAAGAGGAGAAGATGGGGGAACAGGGAGACAGATATATAAGGATGTGCCTAGTGAATTCACGACATATGTTCACTATGCAGGACTACCATTGTGTCAGTGAAATCATAGTGAATGAATGTTAGCATCTGAAATACATGGCTCAACCGTAATCACACATCGGGTCTCAATGAACTAAATATATTAAAGATCAAAATCTTTACTGTACATTGTGTAATTCGTTGAGAATAAAATGACGTAACAACTGTCAATGAAAACCATACTCACCAACCGACTGAGGAATGGATTCAAACTCACAGTCAAAGTAAACAATTAAAATCACAGGCTGTTCCAACTTGGGTGAATTGCATCACAGAAACTCATAATGTGACTCAGTAGTGTGTACGGCCCCTCACGTCCCGACAAAGTCTGTGCATGTTCCTGATGAGACGCCTAACAGCAGTCAGGGTACCGTTAGCTAGCACGTGGAGGCCAGTGCCTCCCCAGACCATCCCTGACTCACCGCCATACCGGTCATGCTAGACGATGTGACAGGCAGCAAAACGTTCATCATGGCTTCTCCAGACTCTTTTACATTTGTCATATGTGTTCAGTGTAAACCTGCTCTCATGAGCCAATGGCAGACGTGCCAATTGTGGTGTTCCCTGGCGAATGCCAATCGAGCAGCTCGGGGCTGGGCTCCTCTCCTGGTGTAATGGCCTGTCCCTGGTATCTCCTCCATGACCTTGGGACTGTACTGGGAGACACAGCAAACCTTCTGGTGACGGCACGTATGGGTGTGCCATCCTGGAGGAGCCGGACTACCCGTGCAACCTGAATGGGCTGCTGGTATCGCCTCATGCTACCAGTAGTGACAAGGACACTAGCAAAACGCAAAACTAGAGAAGAATCAGTCAGGAAGGATAAGGAGAGAGCAACTGTCTGTGGCCACCACCTGCAAAACCATTCCCTTTTTGTTGTTGTCTTTCTGTTGCCTCTCCAGTGTATCAGTTGTCACTTTCATTTGCACCAAAACAGGTGACATTGATTCACAATTCCTTATGCTTACAAACTGGACATCTTGATATCTCAGAACTTTAATTAACATGGTGTTATACTGTGATTATTTGAGCAGAAGGAACTCTGTTTACCTGGCTTTGAGCAGCTCTGGCCTAGTTTGGAGTATTCCTCGCAGAGACGGACAAAACGCCCTTGGACTGAGTTCAGCTTCAGGGCCAGCGCTGCTGACTCCACGGGAACCCCAGGTAAAGGCCTGCTGAATACTGCGCTTGATAAAGGGGGAGATGGGAACAAGCGCGGGCATGGGAGAGTTATGGACCAGCGGTGGATCATGGGGGAAAAGAGGAACGGCCCTGACAGGTCACATTACCACACATTTGTGTTTGTTTTAAGAGTGAACACTCTCAGGGTGTTATAGCTGACCTGGCTGAAAAAGAGAACATTTCACAACTATGGACTTTTGTTCCATTTGGACTGGACCATCCTCATGGCTATGGTTACCGCTGTGCACACCGAAAACGTGTGGCAAGGAACCATGAGAACCGAGAGGGGGGCAAAAGTAACCCAGACAGGCAGAGAGACAGACAGGCAAGCAGACAGGCAGACAGATGAACAAAAAAACAGACAAGCAGACAAACAAGCAGAGAGATCTGCAGCTGGGCATCTGGAGGACACTGTACATGTCCTCAAAATACAGACGGACAAGATGATTGATAAGTTTACTCACAGATCACGCTCAAAGCGATGTTGGCGCAAACGGAGGCCAATAGGCCAATCAGGACAAAGACAGCGGTTTGACCTCTCAGACAGTCCGCCCCCCTCTTCAGTCCACCTGATTGAACAAATTGTCCGATCAATGCTCAGACTAATACGTCTCCATTCTGTTTACCATGGACTCAATCTGCAGTTCGGGGCATACAGCTAATGCAGGTGAAGACAAATCTATCACAGTAAACCCCTCTTTAAAATAACTGTAACTGTCGATGGGCAGATGTGTCTGGGAACGAGATTGCACTGTTCCTAATAGAGACGGCACGTCTTTAAAATGATAGTCAATCTCGCACGTAAGCATGCACCCTCCTACGCATCACACGCTTACGCCAACACACACATACTTACTTTGGTTGTTTAGAATAGGATAATTTCCTCTGGAGTGGATGTCCTCGGTAAACTCTTGTAGACTGGTGTAGTTCTCCGCGTTCTCCATGATTGAAGCTTCGGCTGTTCAACAGCACTTCTCACTGCAAACAGTAAATAACTGTAAACGGTATACCCCAGTCGTGTAACTGTAAAGAAAGTTGCTGCTAGGAAACGTAGGTTTCCACGTAGAAACAGCTGTGGCGGTAGTTTCCCGACGGTCTTATTTTTAAATGTTTTGTTCCTATCTTTTCGGTGGTATTTATTCTTGTTCTGCCCAAAAATCTCTGGCGGCAGACTCACTTTTACGTTGTGTTCTTGTCTCACTCCCTCCCCCTCTCCGTGTTTGGTACTAAATCTGGCAAGGATGGGAACACGGGGGGTTCGACAGACTAAAACAGAGGAGTGCAGAGAGAAAGGACTGCCAAGTTCAACTTGGCGAAAGAAAGTTTGGAATCCTGCAGTTTCTTACTGGAAGAGGTTGGGATGTGTGTGTTGTCTTAATGGAAGAAGTTGGGATGTGTGTGTGTCAGTGTGTGCAGCTGTTCATTTGGGAACACAAAACAAGTAAACCCGTGCTGTTCCAAAGCATTCTGCTGAAAGTGCAACGTCATGCTTTTGAAGTAGATGACAATGTCACGAAGCAGCTGTGTCATGTTTTAAGACTTATTGACACAGGGAGACTCAAGGTATTATCTGAACAAAGCACCGTTTTGTGATATTGAGCACCAAACGATATACATTCCTGATCTCTGAATTGTTTAGCAGCGAATTTTTACATGTAATAATTGTAAAGATGCATTCTGTGTTTTGGCCTACTAGTTGTTAAAGAGGCTCTGGGGAGCCCAAACTCAACAGTGTCGTCCATGTTTTGGCCAAAATGAGTCATCAAAACGAACTCATATACAAACTTGGATTTCTATGTATAACTGGTGCATTATAGTGATTCTGCTTATACGTTATGCCCGTAATAAATAAATATGACACATCAAGCCCAAAGTTGGAGGTTTGAAAAAGAATTCCAGGATGCATATAATTTAAGGGAGGGGTCCACAGAAAAACAACTGGGGGTCCTGTTTGAGGCACGACCTCGCCATATCCTCAATCGATACCTTAAAGCCGGAGAGAATCCTCTGCCCAAGTCGGAGGGATTTCAAGGAAGGCTGACGGCTGGGGACTGATCATGGTCCCATCACTGAGGATTTAGTCTGGGTGGCCTCCACACCTATTCTCTCGGGCATTTTATTATCTGCTATCGTAGATGTTAATAATGGTCACAAGGTCATGATAAATGCAAATGCAGTAGTCATAGAGTTATACTGGCGTCCTTCTCTCAAACCCTCCTTGAGGACGGCCAGATACAGTTACCTGCCTGACACCAATATATGAGGAGCCTTTTAATAACATATAAACAGATCATAGCTCATAAAACCTAGTTATGTATCTCCCCTTCAAGGCAAATTGGGTCTCAGATCAAAATGAAATCTTGAAAAGATATTCAAAAAATGAAAAGAAATGAGTCATTTCGCTTAAAGAGCTACTTAACAAAGATCATACATTACAATTGTAACCCAAGGAAACAGTAGTGTAATATAAAATGAATACAGATCACGGCTCTCTTTGCAGAACAAAAGGCATCTCTTCCCTCTCTGACATCCGCCTCTTTTTATTACCCCAAATCCCATAATCTCTTGGGAGGCTCTGCTCTTAACTTCTGTGCATACGTCTATAATTATGTTACCTTCTTCATTGTGTCAGTATTGTAAGGCAATAGTGGAGCGGACTTAGAGGTTTGAACTCCAGTCCACCCCTCGTTTTATATTAGAACTGAAGTCAGGGTATCCATTTTATTGTTTTACCTACATCAGAACCTAAGTGGTCCAGGTTACCTTTATGAGTTAGTGTGTGATTCCCAGATTTCACCCCATCCAGACAAAATGTGCATTCACCACCGTGGATTCAACCGGTTTGGCAAAAGTATTAGTTGAATTGGTTTAGTAGATGTAATACAGTATAGTGTCCCTTGGTCAAAACAGATTGCAGCCTGCTATGCTGCCGGCCACATCCCTTTAAGCCAGGGGTCTCAAACCGGTTCCACGGAGGGCCGAGTGTCTGCAGGTTTTAGTTTTTTTCCTGTAAATTGGTTCCAGGTTCAGACCTAAATAACCAGATGAAGGTAGACCTAACCAATTAGTGACATAATTAATCAATCAAGTACAAGGTGAGAGTGAAAACCTGCAGACACTCGGCCCTCCGTGGAACCGGTCTGAGACCCCTGCTTTAAGCAGTGGCTTTCCAACTGGGGCCAAATGAGGTACTACAGGGGGTCTGTGGAATATCATATGGATAGGTCAAATTAAATCAACTGAGATTTTGATTAACCAGTACATTGCCAGAAAAGAAATCTATGTAATACATGTAGTATTAAGTTAGAGAATTAATCAACAATTCTCTGTGATTTAGGCCTTAAAACAAGAGGTACGTTTGCAGGACATTGGACATTCGTGAAACCTTCTCAGAAATGATCTCATATTCAAGTGTGGAGAGAGACGTACGATCCTTTCCAAGTCTGATTTACAGATTTATTATTGACCTCTTCACAATGAGCCTAGATGTAATCACAGATGGATTAATAGGAAAAAGTCGCGAGAACCCATATGACATACCAGTCATTTATGCAGTTGTGTTGATCATCAACCTACGAATTGACAGCTCTCAGCATAAATTGTAGCCTAACACCAGCAACTAACTATCGGTCATTCTCTATTAAAATCAGTGCAGTATCAAATAGGGGAGAGCGGGGTAAGTTGTCGCACTGTTCATGCCTCCAACCATTTAGGCACTATCACAAAAACGAATAGCTAATTCGTGTAACTATGGTCAACTTCCTATTCACATGCACCAAGGAAGCACACATTTTCTATTTTTACACTTCAAAAGTAAAAAATGGGCACATTGTTAGGTATGACTGTTCAAAATGATAAAGATTTGCATTGAACACAGAAGACAATAATGTGTCTTTTGATACTATAGCTACAGCCCTATGTTGAGCTAACCTTGAGATATAGCCAACATTTGCACACGTCACTTTGGGGCAAGTTTTCTCAAAGTCTTCAAATGTGAGAAACGTCAAATAGGCTGTTACAAACCTGAGCATTAGCATAACTGTGTTATAACACGGCATCGGTTTTGTTAAGACTTTAATTTCAACAATTACTGTGGATATATGTGCAAGCCAGAGAACATTGATTTCAAAGTTCAAAGTAAAGTGGTCAAGACACTTAATTTATGTGTGCTCTGCCAGCATTATTGTTCTGATTGAAAGGCAGATTTGCCTCCAGGATGGTTTTTATTCATTAATGAAGTTCATTAATGATTTTGGATTTTGTTTTTAAATGAAAATATTCACAGGAAGTTTGTTGTGTTCTTATTGTTTATAATCCATTGTGACAACTTACCCAATGTAGTGTGACAATTTACCCGCTGATGGACTGAAGCTCTGCCATTAGGGTAACTACTCGAACTGAAACCACCGTTTTTTTATACTCTCTATTCAATTTAAAAGCAAGTTTGTCTAGCGCATTACAAACACAAAGGAAATTCAAACCTTACAAACGCATAACCAACAGAAATAAGAGGAAAAAAAGCACCATAAATTGAAAGGAATGAATTCAACATTAATAAGATAACGATACATTATTTAGTATTTTGTTATGTTTGTATGTGCTATATTCCTTGTCAAGAGGACAACAACAAATTATATTTTTTCCTTTTGATATTCTTTCCCAAATTTGCTTGAAAAATGCAAAAATGTCTCTCTGTTGTTAAACGTTTAGTTACCTCACGTCTTCATTTTTTTTTTGCAAGTGTTTGTTGGTGTGAGTATTTAGTCACAGATTTCACTTATATCCATCAATTGTCATCCATTTATATATACCCATCTAATAAAAAATACACTGATACATGAAACATTATTACTGAAACCACATCGTTGTATAATTGGTTTGCAAAATCTTATAAAACCAAGCTTTTTATTGCAGAGATATACTGCAACTTCTTTACATTTTTTCGTGAAATATTGACTTTTTCTTAAATCTGATTGTTTGTGAAGGACCACCTAAGAAAAACTTTATTTGAATAAGTAATTTTGATAAAACATGACAGAGAACCTTGACTTTCCAAGGTCCCAATTTCTTTGTCAATTGGGTTGTATTGATCCAACTCTGCACGTCAAGGTTGTCTTTATTCGATGAAAGACTTTCTGTTATTACACAACTTTTGAACACAAATATGTACTTTTAAGTCACCTGACCACCTAAACACACATGCACACATTTTCTTCACATTAGTATATAACGCAAGTTGATAGATTGAAAATAGGATGAATTTAAAAGAGACTTCCGATTATTTAACGGTTAACACATCTGCACCAGTGACTGTACACAGAGAACATGGAGAACTGCCAAGGTAAAATAATGGGTCTGACATATGGGTCTGTGTGTGTAAAAGTGTGTGCAAGTCAATTTTATATATTTAAGTTAAATAAAAAAGGACATGCCATAAATTTCTGAACTTAAAAATGTAATTTAATTGAAAGGTATTCTTGGTCAAGTATTGGAAGATCAATAGCTTGGATTTGAAATCAAGCAACAACTTCCTTAAGCTATACAGTAAATGTTCTGCTTTTACTGTATACTATTTGTTTTTCAAATGAATCATAACTAATAATGAGTGAGACATTTATAAAGTCATAAATTTTCTTACTAGCACACCCAGGCTAACATTATTTTCTTTTTGGCAAAAAACTAATGGCATATGCATCCAATAATTTTGTAGTGTCAAATGTTGTGTCGTTTTTGGTCATTGTGTGTTAAAAAATGGCAGCGAATGCTAAATCTGAATGCTAACTGTTCCAATATGTTTGGCGCTTTTAAAAAGGGTTGTCATGCTACATGGAGAAACCTGTATGCAAATAAATAAACAAATCAAACAGTCTATAATATATCTTCAAGGATTTTGTTTGATTCCAAGTCCAGTCTTTATGAAATAAAATGCTTTACATTTCCAATATTTACACAAAGCACTGTAACTGTCAGTTGACATCTCTCCTTTTCTAATTATCAGTTTCACAGGTGCTGAGGAAATGGTTGCGACTGAAGAGAGTCCAGACCATCTTTCTTGTGCTGATTGGTCTCATGCTTTCCATTGGCACCAATCAGGCAGCTGCACAGCCCCAGGGGAATACCACTCATCCTAAGATTACCCCAGAAGCAGAATTGGCCTCCCTGAAATTGGAATTGAACTCTCTGCGTAATCGCTTAAGCCTCCTGTGCCGGGACTACTCCAGCCTGGCAAAGAATTGCTCTGCCACAGGTGGGCACTAATCAACCCTCATGCCCGTTTGAGGTGAACACTGTTGAGGTGAACACTGTTGAGGTGAACACTGTTGCCACCAGACTGCAGAACCACCATCTATAAAACCTAGATCTTCTAAATGATTTGTCATCATATGACGAAGAGCTGCTCATACTGATCCCATCGAATTATACGTTATGGCCATGAGGTCACATGGTCGAGGCATTGTGGGGAAGTACAAATAGTATTCCTCAATCCACGGCTCTGCGTTTCTCTTCATCTTTTAGGTTCCAGATTGTTTCGTGGCAACATTTTCAAAGGGTTGTTTCCGCATTTAACTCAGTTTGTGAACCCAGACCCCTAATGTCACCTCTCTCTTTCAGTTGTGATGTGCGCCGAGTGTCCTGTAGGATGGATTCAAGTGGATGAGAAATGTTACTACTTCAGTAATGAAAAGATGAATTGGTCGAGCAGCAAAGACAGCTGTAACGCCATGGGCAGCCAGCTTACTATCCTCCATAGCAAGGATCAGGTAAGATAATGGAGGAAGGTCAACCGACCTCTGGCAGGCAGAAAGCGAGAGAGGCTTCGATTTAACAACTATTAGTGTTTGTTCTCAGAATGCTCTGGCGAATAATCGTAAAATGGAGAGTGGATTTGAAAACCAGTACTTCTGGATCGGCCTGTCGGACCTCGCGGAGGAGGGGGAATGGAGATGGGTGGACAACACAATGCCAACAGAAACGTAAGTCCTGCAACATAACAAACCTCTTGAGAAAAAGAAAATTTCTTTTAAAACATTGCTAACAGCATTGTCTCCTGCGTTAGCATGCACGTTAAGAGTTATGTAAGGTAGTATTAGTCCAACTGAGATTTAGGCTCCACATTAACGTCTCGACTGACAAATAGGTTTGACAACCGCGCACAGAGGCCGAACGTCCAGTGTTTCGTTCCTTGCCTTTGGATTTGATCTTGAAACCTTGCGCTTACTGATCCGATCCTTCTCCGACTGCACTTTCCTTTTAGAATATCTGTTTCTCAATTTCAACATAATGAACAGTTTTTCAATAACCTCTCATCGTCTTGACTGCAATGTCTTTCTGTGTGTAATTATACTATGATTTTTAATATCCCTCCCTCCAGGTTCTGGGACGAATGGACTTCTCAGCCTGACAACAACATATCCGGTGGGGAGGAAGGGGAGGACTGTGTGGTCATGAATCAAAACACTCATACTTGGCACGATGTGCCCTGTTACTTCAGTTACCCTCACATCTGTCAAAAGGACGCCACACAGATCCTTCTGTAGAGGACCGCATTTGGAAGAGAATAGGAAGCCATGTAAAACTTTGATTATCTTCATTACCATCTGAATATGAATGGCATTTTGAACACAAAAACGCATTTGTAGGAATTCTATCGTGTTTATTGTTCAGCAGCTCGCTAATACTGTATTGTATTGAAAAACTACAGAACTATCTGGATGTTGCATTGATGATTTATATAGCTGGTGTCACAGTACCTAATGGCACTGCGCTTGGGACTAGAAGCAAATTACCAACATAAGTTGATCACACCACTGCTGAGCAACAGACAATATGTGATCATTGTTAAAGTGTCAGCTCATTTCTGAGGTTATTTAATTAAAAATGTCACACAATCTAAGCCACCCCCAAAAGACCTTCTTGTTTTTTCTGTTACTGTTTTATTCAATATTAACAATAAAACAAACATTATTTTGCCGACTAGCAGACTAAAGTAACAATTTGCACTTATGTTAATAAAAAAAATGTAACGCAACTTCATTGCCACCTGAATCATTTAGAGTGGAAGTAATTTGCATGACCAGGCAACTCATATTTAAATTAAATAAATAAATGCAGTATATACACACATATTATTTCATACACTGCTTTGAAAAATTAAGGGAACACCTAAATCACACATCGAGTTTCAATGAACAAAATATATTAAAGATAAAAATCTTTACAGTACATTGTGTAATATGTTGAGAACAAAATGATGTAACGACAATCAATAGAAACTAAAATCACCATCTGATTGAGGACTGAATTCCAACACCGGAAATCAAAGTGAATTGAAATCACAGGGTGTTCCAACTTGCTTGTGTATGGCTCCAAATGCTTGTTTGCATTCCTGACAATGTTTGGGCCTGCTGCAGATGAGACGACGGTCTGTCCTGGATGGTGTCCTGGATCAGGGCATCAGTGAGCTCCTGGACAGCTACTTGGCTGCGTTGGATACACCGAAACAAAATGCTTCAGAGGTTCTCAATTGCATTCAGGTCTGGGGAACATGAGCCCCAATCAATGGCATCAATGCCCTTGTTATCCAGAAACGGCCTCTGGCCACGTGAGTCCAGCCATTGTCCTGCACCAAGAGGAACCCAACCTGCTGTCATCTGTGACAAGAACATGGCACCAATGGAAGACCTGCCAATTCTGGTGTTCTCTGGCAAATGCCAATCGAGCTGCACGGTGCTGGGCTGTGAGCACAGGTCTCACTAGAGGATGTCAGGCCCTCATGCCACCCTCACAATTTGGTCAGAAACATGCACACCAGTAGCCCGCTGGAGGTCATTGTCTGGGCCCTGAGTTTTTGAGCAGAGTATATACACTACATATAAAATTTTGGGGGTTACTTTGAAATGTTGCTGTAGCTGGAATCTGCTGATGTTTGATAATTCAGGTTTCACTAAAGATCAAGACTGTGTGATCATTAGAAAACCCTTTTGCAATTATTTTAGCACAGCTATGAACTGTGGCTAAAGAAGCAATAAAACTGCCCTTCTTTAGACTAGCAAGGCTCGAAATATCCAGAAACAAAAACATTTCTTCAGAAAGTTATCAGTCTGTTCTTGTTCCGAGATATGAAGGCTATTCCATAGGAGAAATTGCCAACAAACTGAACATCTTGCACAACGTTGTGTACTACTCCCTTCGCAGAATAGCTCAAACTGGCTTTTACCAGAATAGATGTGGGAGTAGTGGGAGGCCCCAGTGCACAACTGAGCAAATGGACAAGTGAAGTGTGTCTAGTATAAGAAAAAGATTCCTCACAGGCCCTTAACTTGCAGCTTTATTAAAAAGTACCCACAAAACACCAGTCTCAATGTCAACAAAGAAGAAGCGACTCCAGATTCCTTCCCTTCTAGGCAGAGTTGCAAAGAAAAAGGTATTTTAGACTGGTATTTTAGAATGGCGAATAAAAAAAATATGATGGGAGAAAGAACACAGAAACTGGACAGATTGGAGAAATAGGCCAGCGTCTTCACTGTTGACATTGCTAAATGGTGTAAAAAGGTCCAAATAAAAGGTTACAAAAGGTCTATAAGTGATTATACGTTTAGCATTTTTAATCTGTTGCTGTACTCTGTCAACATACGGAGCAAAGATGTGTCACAGCAGGCCATGATGATGCTAAAACATCAGAATAAATATAGTTGTTTGAGTAAATCAAAGACAAAGCCAAAACATTAGGAGTTTTAAAATCAACACCCTGGTACATCGTTTAGGTGCAAGAACATAATGGTAAGCAATAGCATAAAGAAACCACAGAGGAACAGTTTAGTGGGGGAATGTTAACTTCCGGTGAGAGTTGGTTCTGTGGATGGAAACATCTCGTTAATTAGGAAGGTTAGATGAGAATGGCCAGACCTTTTCAGGAAGGCTTAGGCCACAACCTTAGAGAGGGTGAGCTACAGCAACAGAAGAGGACCCCAGGTTCTAACAGTCGGCTAATAAAAAGAAGATGAGACTACAGTGGGAATGTTATCCCCAAAACTGGATGATTGAAGTGGTGAGAAAACCATGCAGGCAGGGAGAATTTGACATAAAACTCACTGATCCTTTCCACCATGTGTCAATGGTACAAGCTGCAGGTTGTGTAACAGTGCGGTGAGTGTTTTCTTGGCAGTACATCAGCAATTTATTGAATCCCTGCCGCAAAGATTTCAGGCTATTCTGGAGGCCAAAGGTGGTCCAACCAGTTACTAGATAGGTGTAACTTGCCACTGTGTATATATCCTTTACAAATAAATGATTTCATTTATTTTTTGTCTAAGATTAAGATATTGAACATTTTTGTTTAAACATTGATTATTTCAGTATTTTATCTTAGTCTTGTCCTTCAGTCACATTACTCAGCTTTTTTATTTACTGGAGAAAAAACAAAATGAAGTGTGTTTCAGGATTCCTTCCTATCCTTTTTACATTATTCCTCTCAGCAACAGGTTAGAGAAAATAGCACTGTCAAGGGAAATTATTTTGAATGTTTTTTATTTAAGAAGCTATGGATCCTTTTAAAGGTATTAGGTTTAGATGTCAAATTATTTGTTTCTTTCATGGGTCAATCCTAACTACCATTTAAGCCAAATGTTGAAACAAGTCAAACAGAGAACTGAGCCTGGCGAGTATAACACACGTGGTGACGAGGACTACTTGGTGCTGCCAGGAAAGGACGAAGATAAAGACATGGCAGGAATGATAGGGTCGCTTGTCAGTGTTTATTGGGAATGCGCAAATTTGGGAGTATTGTGAAATACTGGAAATGTTCATTGCTGCCAATGAGAGAACTGACGGTGGTAAGAAGAGATCTATCCTGATTAGCATAGTGGAAGCACACTATACAGTGTTGCCAGAAACTTGTTGAGACCTGATAAGCTGGGAGACTTTTCTGGACTTGGTCACAATAATAAAGGATCATTATATCCCCAAGAATAGTGAAATAGTCCATGTGAAGGAAAAGGGAGCCACTACAGCTGTGGGTGCCTCTGGTAGAGACACAATGATTACTCAAGTAAAAGTTGCTACCACTGCCAGGCTAAGCATGCACCCTATGATTGTAAATGCAATGCATGTGGAAACATTGGACATATTGCAATAAAGCAAGGCAAGAGGGTGGCAGGAAAATGAATGAAACTAAAGATAAAAGTAAGTTTAAAGAAGCTGTCACAATGTAGAGGATTAAGAAAGGGAAAAGTGTTTTCTATGTGTTGTATGCAAGGGGCATTTCAATAAAGTGAAATCCATCCCAGTTGACATGGACGTTAATGGGAAAAATTTCAGGTTTGAAACTGTCAAAAGTTGCCGAGTAACCCTAATGAATCATTCAGCATTTACAGAAAAGTTGAGTATTGGAGAAAACCCGGAATAAAAAAAAAAAGGATCTTAGGAGTTACTGTACACTACTGTTCAAAAATCTGAGGTCATTTAGAAATGTCCTTGTTATTGAAAGAAAAGCATATTTTCCATAGAGGCCCATCAGCAACCATAATTCCAGCGTTCCAATGGCACATTGAGTTTGAAAATCCTCGTTTATTTTTTTAAAAGATCATTAGAAACCCCATTTGCGATTATGTTAGCAGAAAAACGGTTGTGCTGATTGAAGAAGCAACTGGCCTTCTAGTTCAATATCTTCAGCGTTTGTGGGTTTGATCCCGGTCTCAAAATGGCCTGACACGTGAGAGGGTGGTCGTGTGGAGCACTGGGGATATAAGACAGGTTTCCTGGCTCATCCTGAGAATGTTACTTAGCTTTATGATTTCCCACACATCTATAGCTAGGAAACATAGAACATATACTAACTAATTCTTTGTGACTCATGAATCAAACTGACCAACCCTCGAGAAGGCCCCATTAAAGCCTTTCCATTTTGTGAGCCGGCTGCTCAAGGTGATTGAGGCTAATGATGTTACCACACCCAATGCTGAACCTTCACCAACCATGATGGAAAGCTCAAGTCAAACATCTGGATGACCGATGCGAGGACCAGGAGGGGGGGATCCAGAAGGAATAATATTTGGTTGGTGTGTCTACCGGAGGGGTTGGAGGTGCCTTGTCCTACTGAGTTTATTGCCTAGCTACTGGAGGAACTGCTTCGCCTGGACAAAAAGCCTCTCCCTGATCTTGCTCCCTTGGTATGCTTCAGCACCAGCCCGATGCTGTAGCTGTTCTCCGACCATATGTCGTGAAAGTACACCACTTTCATATTTGCATTGAGATTTTACGTTGGACTGGAGAACTCTCCTCTACCGAGGTAAAAAGGTTTCCCATTTCCCTACCATAACCTTTCTCCAACATCTTTGAGAGGATTTGACAGCAGATCCAACCAGACTCAAAACTGCAAACAATATCTAACCACACCTGTCCAAGTTGTGGAATGTAACAATTATCATGAGCAGATTCAGAAAATTTTATTTCTGACTTTATTGAAGGTTTTGTTCAAGATGTGGCAATCAAAGTCAAAATCCTTAATATAAATCCTTTGAAGCATTGTAATTTGTGCATGTTGTAAGCTAAACAGTTTGCTTTAGCAGTTTAAATGTCACAGAAATCACTTTAGTCCAAAATCATCTAAACGTGTTCAATTGGGTTGAGATCTGGTAACTGCGAAGGCCATAGCATGTGATTTACATAATTTTCACACTCATGAAATCGTTCAGTGACCCTTCCTGCCCTGTGGATGTGGGCGTTGTCATCCTAGAAGAGACCAATCCCATCAGGATAGAGCTGGTTCACCATTGGATAAAGGGAATCCCTCAGAATAACATTCCAATATACTGCAGAGAACTGTGTACCTAAACCATATCTGAAAAAATACCCCCCACAGCGTAACACAGCGCCCTCGTTGTAGAGGTCAATCATTCAGGCCTGTACCAATAGTATTCGTGTATGCCACAGATGCACCCGCCCACCTGTCAAGAATATGGTGAAGGAGGACTCATCTGACCATATCACCTTTTCCCACGTCTCTGTGGACTGGCACCTACGGTTTTTACACCACTGAACTCTCAAATGTAAATGTTCCTCACTAATGAGAGGTTAATGCATTTCAAACCCTATTATAATATTCCTCTCTGTGTAGTTCTCAACAGACTGTTCTTGGTTACAGTCTGATCACGTCCTGCATGGACATCCTCAGTCACTTGCTCTTCTGTTTAACCGTAATATATTGCAGCATCACAGTCATCAGATGTACGCGTTAGACCACCATTTCTGACCCTGTTTACAGACATCTTTAATAATACATTACATTTATATAGCGCTTTTCTAATGACACAAAGACGCTTTACAATTGAGTAGATAATACACAGACAATGAAACAAAAGGACATTATGGCCATTGAGGGAGATGAAGTGGGTAGGGTTGGTGAGGTATGAGTGTTGCCAGGAGAGTGCAGTTGCCTCAACACCCAGAGCCTCAAATCTTTTCTGATATGTGTTACTTTAATCATTGATCTGACTGAAACACCAGCCAGTTGAGCGGTGAACTATTCATTTTGAAGTCTGGTTTAAAAACACTCCTGTTTTTACGTGCCTATGACTGAGGGCTTGACCTCACAATGTGCCCTATAGCTTTAATAGATACTATAAAAGCAACATGGAATCCCTATTACAGACTTTTACATTTTCATTACTTTTTTAAAATCCTTCATAATTTTCCTTTAACCTTTTATCTCTATTTCTTTTTTATTTTAATCTACACATGTTAAATTGATCCATGTTTGTTTTAATCAAACTGTTAACATTTTATTTATCTTTTAATGTCCTGTAGACGCATTGAATTGCTTTTATGTATGAATTGTGCATTATAAATACACTTGATTGATTGATTGATTTGTGATTGAACACTCTTTCAAAACCTGCTAAGCATTTGCATGCATCCCACAGAGAATGTTAATTGTATGATGTTATTTGTTTTATTGTATCATTTAGTACACCTGTATGGAAGCATCTGCATTATGTTCCTCTACTCATTTATTAAGATTTGTCACCCCTCTGTATGTGTAGGAATGGGGGTGTTCAAAAAATGACACTCAAAAGCTTGATATGTCCAGGGAACAACTGCTAAAATTCACTAACAGTGGAAATATATATAAATATATCCATCCATGTGTCTTTATATTGGTACTTTCACATTCTTTTCAAATACATTCTGTCTGGGTAATAATACTTAGTTTGAGCCTCAATGTTCCTTCAGTTAGGTATTAGTACAAAATGGTTAAAGAGTTGCTGCAGCAAGCTTGAAACTAGCTGATAAGGTTCATTACACCTCAACTTCAATAGTCATAAAACCTCAAATTCACCTTGTCCCCTAAACCACATCCTGACTGTGGTCCTTCCTGTTTCTCCTTTCTCAATCTACGTAATGATCTCTTCTGACATTAGTCGGAAGTTGCTGCCCCACAGTTCACACCTCCTCCCACATCCTCCTTGCCCCGCGTCCCAGGTGGTGGGGAGGGAACTGTAAGGTGAGGAGCCCAGACAATTACAAGAGTTTTGTTCGGATCCATTTCAGTTTCATGTCAGAGGTTAGGGGTTGGTTCAGCCTGCAGGTGAGTCTGACTTCCAGATGTACAAGAAACCACTGGAAAGATGTGGAGAAACAGAAAGGGGGAGAAATAAAGAGAGAGGGCAGTTACTTGAAAACAGTGGAGTGGGGAGTCCGCTTGGCAATGAGAGCAAATCAAGAGCCTTGCCATTCACTCATACTCAGACATTTTTCCATTCTGCAAATGTACAGTTTCATCAGCTGTCGGGGTACAGTGTTATTCTGAGGGATAACCCTTTATCCAAGGGGGAACCTGCTCTATCCTGATGGAATTGGTCTGTACCAAGATGACAACGCCCATTTTCAAAGGGCAGGAAGGGTCACTGAACGATTTGATGAGTGTGAAAATGATGTAAATCACATGCTATGGCCTTCGCAGTTACTAGATCTCAACATACAAACAGGACAGCCTGTTCCAAAGGAAAGCAGAAGATTGGGAAACTGTTTGGGCATTATCAACAGAATTGGAAAGAGATGGACTATAGCATTACATTAATGGATTCAATGATGGCAGTGTAGAAGTGCACCATAATCTTCTTTGGCAGGTTGAACTTCTTGAGCTGCCGCTGGAAGTACATCCTCTGCTGTGCTTTTTTGGTAACGGAGATGGTGTTTTCTACTCCGACTGGAGGTCCTGGATGATGATGATGCCCAGGAAGCATAAGGACTCCGCAATGATGACTGAGGAGTCACACAGGGTGATCAGGGCGGTTGGGGCTGGGTTCTTCCTAAAAGCCCCAACCATCTCAAATGACTTTGAGATTGTCCTGTCTGCACCAGTACACCAGGCGGTCGATCTCCCACCTGTAACCTTCTTGCCAATGCTATTCTTTATCACGCGTACTGAAAAACAAAGCTCACACAGTCACAACATGGGAGAGGAAGGCACCGGACGCCGTCCAGAGCATTAGCATTGACATGTCAGCGGTTCGCAAATGACACACACTGTCACATCCTGATATCGGTGCGGAACCATACGCAGACATTGTAAAGTAATGGGAGTTTAATCCTTTAAACAGATAACACGACACGAACTGTAAACGTCAAATGCAAGGTATGAAACCAACATAAAACGATGTACAAATAACGTGTAGAGTATTCACTGAAAATTGGATTGAAACAGGACAGGAACATGAACGTCATGAGACACAAACAATCAACCACACCTATTGTGTGGCAGTAGCCTAGCCTAAGTAGGCTCCCCAATCAGAGTCAACTGAACACAGCTGCTCTGACTGCGGAGCCCACAGCGGCATAGAGAGGGCCAGAGGCCTCTCTAGGTGGCATGCCCTGACTGCGAGCCCCAAAGCATAGAGTAGGCTAGGGGCTCCCAGCCAGGACATGACACACACACAGACTGTGACTAGAGTGACAGGAATACCACAGGAATGTAACCTCCTCCTCTAAGAAATAAATCAGTAGCTTATTTCAAATCTATATTTTGAAATAAATCTAAGTTTCATGTCAAACTAACCTGTCCTTTATTATAAGATTTGGCTTGTTTTACACTGAGAACTATGCAGGAAGGTAAGAGGAAGAAACTGTATCATAGTCGAAACTACCTGATGACAGAACCAGGGGTAGATTGTAACCAAAGTATAAAAAAGATGTACCTGCTCGATATCGGGAGAACTTGAGTGGACTGTGAGACAGCTAACTGGATCCACCAGCACGGAAAACTAGTTCCCTGGTATCGAGATCTGTATTTGTTTCATGTATTGCATACCATTTGCCTGTTAGATTATACTACCATTTGCATTAAACGCTTGAAGCTGAAATCAGGTCTTCCTAATTGTTTATGACGGACCCGAGAGCTTGGGCTCGGAGCCTGAGATAAATCGCATCCTGACAGTGTACAGGGACAGTGTACTGAGCTGAAGTCTTCAAACAGGATCCTGGCATAGTTTCCTAAGGAGTCCAGATGCTGGACAAAGATGTGAAGGGCCAGGTTAATTGTAGCATCTACAGACCTGTTGGCTCTTTAGGCAAACTGCAGGGGGTCCAAGAAAGGGTCTGGGATGTCTTTTGAGGTGAGACAGCACAAGGCACTTAAATTACTTCAGAGAGGTCAGGACGACAGATCTGAAGTCATTTAGTCCTGTGATCCTTGGTTACTTGGGGATGGGAAAGATGGTCTTGAAGCAGGCTGGCACATGGCATGTCTCCAGTGTTAAAGATGTCTGTGGACACCGGAGACAGCAGATCAGGACAATGCTTCAGGGTGGATGGAAAGACAGAGTCTGGCCCAGCTGCTTTGCAAGGGTTGTGTTTCTTAAACAGTCGGTTAACGTCTCTCTCCAGGATAGAAAGAGTTGTCAGATAGAAACTGTCCCATTGTCTTTCAAACAAACCACAGTAGAGCTCAGTTCAGGTCGTTGGCCAGGCGAGAGTCATTAACGGAATGGCGGGCTTTAGGCTTGGTTGGTTGTCAGTGAACCCTTGAATGCCCTGCCACATGCATCGGGGCTCAGAGTTGTTGTGGAAATGCTCCTCAATCCTCTGTTTGTGGGCGTGTTTGGCCATCTTGGTTCCCCTTTTCAGGTTGGCCCTGGATGAGTTGTAGGCCACCGGATCTCCGGATCTGAAAGCAGCATTGCTTGTCTTTAGAAGCAGCTGGACCTCTTTGTTCATCCAAGGCTTCTGGTTGGGGAAGGTATTTATTTGTTTATGGGTGGTGACATTGTTGATGCAGGTGTTTTCAGGACAGGTGATGCATATGGGAGTCAGTGGTAGCCTGAGAGGCAAACAGACTCCAGTCTGTGTGTTGAAACTGGTGCTGTAGTGATGAGTCTGACCCCTCAGGCCACACTTTGACTGTCCTCACTGTAGGTGATCCGACTGAGGGTGGGGGTGGCTTTGTAAGCCTCCGGAATGTTGGTGTACACGTGGTCTAGTGTATTGTCTTCGCTTGTGAGGCAGGAGACATTTTGATGGATTTTGGGAAAAACTATTTTCAAACTGGAGTGGTTGAAAACCCCAGCAACAATTATAGGGGCATCTGGATGTGATGTTTGTTGTTTGCTAATGGCAGCCTGCAGCACTTTCATCGCTAGCTTAGCATTAGCATCAGGTGGAATGTAGGCTGCATTAACAACAATGGACGTGAACTCCCGAGGCCGGTAAAAGGGTCTGCAGCTAATCATAAAATATTCCAGAATGGTAGAGCAGTGATTTTAACGGAGTTCTCAGTAAACTTTACAAGTCGAATAACAGTTTAATAACAATCAATTCAAATGGAAAATCATGTTTTTTTCTGGTTTAATTATATATTTGCAAAGCCATCAAACACTTTATTTTACAGACCAACTTTGAACATACAAGATAATCATTTGCAGAAGAAAAAAGATTTTTACACAACTCTATAGCCCTCTGAATGGTTGAGCTTGTTGGTATATGCCTGATTACACAGTAGTCAGTCTGCATAACCAGACTAACCCTAACTGTGGATGTTTGGAATTCAGAAAATGATACAAATATTTACAATGCCCTCCAGAATCATTGGTTGCCTTGGTAATGATTAACAAATAAGGCTAGGAATTTCATCTATATCTGCGAGATTATACACATATAATAATTCAATTAAGTTAAAATTGTTCAAAGAAAAAACATTCTTAACCAGGTAATAAAGATTTTTTTTTGCAAAAACATGTCATTGGCTCTTGTAGGTACTCTTATGAAACTAATCTAAAAAAGTATCCTCCAACCGATGTCATAAAAAAAAGTTAGCACACCCCTGGAAAGTTGTAATTTTTAACATATTGAGCCATATGGATATGTAATCTTCAGTTCAACACAATTGACAGATAAAGGTAATCTTATTTACAGAATGAATTTGAAGTATCATAATTTGTAATTATATTAATCAAAAATCAACAGAAATGCAATTTCATAGTGTGAAACTCTCTACCGATTACAATAGGATTCTTTGCCGACTCTTCTTTACAGTGCTGCTTCAACTGTGTAATATTTGGGTACTTTCTTGCATGCAAGAAAGTAAATTGTTTATTGAGAGAAATATTGTTTATTGAGAGAAACGTCTTTTTCCCTCCTGAACTTCTATGGGGGCCAAGTTCATGCAGTCTCTTTCTGACAGTTGATTCAAGCATTTCTACACTGATTGTGGCAAGTGAGACATTTAGACCTTAATGTTACTCAGGGGCTCTTAGAGAATTTGATTGCATGAAAATAACTTTATAGCCCATTACAGACTCAAGGCTAAACGATCTTTCATCCTTTCCTTGTTCAGCCTTTTTCAGAACAAGGAAATAACACTTCTGTTTAAAAAGTAAAAATGTTCAAATACGCATTCTTCCAATTAGCATTCTGGATTTGACCCACGCCGCTACACCAATGGTGTATATATATTTTATCTAAACGAAGTTAAATGAGATTTACAGTAACAAACAAGTAAAAAACTGTATCTATACAATATTTATAAACAGTATTTGTTCAATTTGAGGTCAATCACAGGTCATAATGCATGACAATATACATTTATAACAGTTAATTAATTCTTCTATTATA
The DNA here is from genome assembly GCA_016801125.1 of Novumbra hubbsi. NCBI lineage: Eukaryota > Metazoa > Chordata > Actinopteri > Esociformes > Umbridae > Novumbra > Novumbra hubbsi. The sequence goes on from JACXGK010004401.1 coordinate 37,511, forward strand.
TGAAACATTTAAAAATATTTTTTCTTTCACTTTTCCAGAACTGAACTGTGAAAACAAAATACCAGAGGTGTTGTCCTGAATTTCTTCTTTCTTTTGGTTCTTGGGTTCTTTAGTGTATTTCTAGCTCAGGTAGAACCCTTTGGGTTTTGGGCTGCAACAGATGAAGACAGAAATACAGTTAGCAATATGAAAATACATCTTGACCAATGATCTTGTGGTGAAAGATGTTTACAAATCAAACGACACGAGCAAACATTTTTTTACAATTGCTAAAACACTAAACCCCATTCTCTGAACCAAATTCACTGTGGCCTAAACTAATTTGTCAAATTGGTCACTCTTTTGGCATAACCTTATCATAAACAAATGATGGTAGTTAGTCACCATTTCCAAATTGCATTCACTCTGTTTGCAAAACACTGTTTGATTTTGACAGAGTTTCGTGAATGTAGTTTGAAGATGTTGGTTTTGTGTTTAGAGAATTGAGAGGTTTCAAGAAATGTGTTTTAGCAATTGTGAAAAACTGTAATGTGAGTGTAAACGTGTGTGAACGCGATGTAATGAATGTGAGGGTAAATGTGAGTGTGAACGTGATTGTGAATTTGAGAGTAAATCTGAGCGTGAATTTGAGTGTAAATGTGAGTGTGAATGTGATTGTGAAAGTAAGATGTGTTTGTGTGTGTATTTCTGTATATTTACACTAAATGTATAAACCGGGGTGTGTGTGTGTGCAGGAAATGGCACTCACTCTTTGCAGCGACAAAACCGGTGCTTGCGGCGTCTGGGCATCAACCGCTGAAAAACAACAGAACAACTCACTGCCAGTTCCAACAGAACAACTCACTGCCAGTTCCAACAGAACAACTCACTGCCAGTTCCAACAGAACAACTCACTGCCAGTTCCAACAGAACAACTCACTGCCAGTTCCAACAGAACAACTCACTGCCAGTTCCAACAGAACAACTCACTGCCAGTTCCAACAGAACAACTCACTGCCAGTT
>JACXGK010004402.1:9634-38649 GCA_016801125.1 Novumbra hubbsi
GGGGGGGGCAATACATGTCATATATGCTTTCACTAATGAAAATGTTTGTCATGTTCAGCTTTTGGAGGCTAAAGAAATTGAAAGTCTTGTGGCAGAAATTGAGAAGGAGAAAGAAGAAGAGGCGGAGAAGAAGAAGCAAAAGAAGTCTACATAAATGCAACTAGCTGTTACTTGAATCTGTCCGTTTTGTGTGAGAATAGGATAAGCTTCAGTTCAGGATGAACGCATCCAATACCATCTGTACTCAACAAGGCACTCTTGTCTCCCATTTGTCTTTTATTTTAAATGCTTGTTCAGCAACAGCCTTTCAGTTGATCTGTTAGCACATCATTATGCTCACCTTTAACTGAAGCATATTTGACTCCACAAATGATGCTGTTTATAAATTGAATCTTGAATAAAAGATTTATTTGTATTTTTGAACGCTCAGTTGTCATTTACATGTTGAAACGCCATTAGTGCACATTATTGACCGGAAGTATAGAAGTACTAACAACAACAGATCCAAGAACCCCGGTCAAATCGGTTGAGATAATGTTCGGAAAGTCCACTAGGAATTTCTCAATATGAAAGAAATGTTACAAGAACACATTGAATAATGATAAAACTAATCTCCCAAAGTAAGAAGTCCATTTCTATTTTTAGCAAATTATGATTCTAGGGCAGGGGTGGGCAAACTACGGCCCGAGGGCGGCCCGCGAGGCTGTCCCATCCGGCCCACAGAATGTAATACAATTATTTTGGGGTGAATTAAAAAACCAACTCACCAGCCCATTCTTATACACCGGAGTCAGAATTGTGACCCTCCATTTCATTTCAAAATCCTGATGTGGCCCCCGAGCCAAAATATTTGCCCACCCCAGTTCTAGGGTATATCCAGAATGGCTGACGTTCACCTGCTTGACCTGAACGCAGCACCAATTATCCGGCCCAGGTTTCTCCAAGGCAAATTAACAGGAATCTCTCTTTTCGAGCGCGGTGTAGAATTATCAAACAGGCTCCACTTGGCTAACCAAATAATGAATTAATATTTATGGTAAAAAAAAAAAAGATGTTTCGAAATAGCCAATTAAAACAGTGTAATTAACTAAGGATTTGTTGATCGCTCGCAGGTGGTGGTTAATCGGTTATCAGTTTAACGTTACTTCTATCCAGTTTAGGCTAAACACAACTACCCAAAACATAAGCTATATGTTTTCTTCGTTAAACCATGTTATTGTATTTTTTCAGTTAATATTTTCAATTTAACATGTCATCCGCCGATACTCAAAATCAGGAAAACAAACCCTGCGTAAGTAAGCCAACTAGTGAAAGTGGAACCGCAAATACCTCGGTGAAAGTTACAGGAGAACCGTCTGCCCTCGTCCATGGCCGAACAAAGCCGCACAATGCTGCCAATTCCACCGAGCAGCCCCTGTTATTGACGCATGTTGTCACTACCACCACGGTGGCCATCTCTAGTGCTCAGCCTATTACCACAACTGTAAACCCGACCTTGAGTAACACGGCTACAAAGTTGATGATTACAACCAAGGGACCAAGACCAATTTCTCCTTTGCTCGTGGGGTCGAGAATGAGCTCTCCAGTAGTGACGGTCAGCGCCCAACCGGTGCTGGCCCGCTTTAACGCTCCTTTGGGACCAGCCGTAACTCGAGTTTCCACCCCTAGTAAAGGTACCATCATAGCTGTGCCGAAAACAACTTCCATTCAGCAACCTACTGCAACCCTAAAACCCCCACAGACCACAACAGTTCAGCTTCCAGCCAACTTTCAGATCCCGCCAGGTAAGTATCTGCGCAGGCATCACCCAATACCAAAACGACGAATTGGAGGTAGGTATAGTAGTACAAATCGTCTAGACTTAGAATGAGGTAAACACACAATAGTTTTGGCTTTCCTTAGTTCCTTGCATTTTTCTCTCACCTCCTTTTCAAACCTCATTAAAAATCTCAGATTTTCCACCATCCTTGACGTATTTTACATTTAGTTTTCTTTTAAACACGTACCTATATTAAGTAGGACCCATACATTGCTGCTAGCATACATTGAAACGGTACTACAAGTTACACAGTTTGTAGATTTAATATGTCAACTTTTTTATTGGTTTAGATCAGTGGCAAAAATTATTAATTCATGTTGTAACAATTGAAGTCCAAGAGTGGTTGAATAGATATTAGAGCCACAGTTGTTCCTCAGCTGGAGGCGCACGGTGTATGTATCAGTACAAATATGTACATTAAGTGCATCTTCTTATTTGATCTATTATTTCTCGAAAAACCGTTTCAGAAAGTTTCATAGGATTCTAGAACCGCTGTCTGGCATGGGCAAGGTAACCGTTAACAGCTCCTCCGAGTAATAATCGAGAGGTGGTTGCAACCTGAGGGCACCAGGGATCAAGAAATAACTCATTGCTAATTACTCATGTTTAGAGGTCCTATCAAGGCGTTCTTAACAAACACCGGCGGGAAGCCTAGTGGTTAATGATGAAAGACAGAAACAAGTTCAGATCTAGAATCTAACAGGAAAGGTAATGCATGCAATGCTTTGGCAAACTCAAGTCAGAGTTCCCCAGGGAGCACCACGTGCCTCTCAAATAATCCCTCTTGAAGAAGTTGGGCTAAAAGTAGAAGTCAGGTTTATGACCATGTGTGCTGACAAATAACGTGATCTTAATGTACTTTTATATAAAGTGCCCCATTAATGTGACTTGGTCTGTCTACAGGCATGGTGCTCATTCGTAGTGACAGTGGTCAGCTGATGCTTGTGTCCCAACAAGCCTTGGCCCAAGCCCAAGGCCTTGTGTCCAGAACCGCGGGCACCGGGGCCTCTCCTAACACCAGGCCACCGGCTACACAGGTTTGTGTGTTTGCCAGTTTGTGTCTGATTGTGTGTTACATACTTCCCTGTAATGGGCCAGGATCAAGATCTTTATATGTGTGCATTGGATTCAAGATCGTAATGTGCGTGCATTGGAATCAAGAACGTAAGGTGCGTGCATTGGATTCTAGATCGTAATGTGCGTGCACAAAGCCAGATGTTATGTAATTGTAGGTGTCCACAGCAGCTGTTGTGAGAAAAGCTGATAATCCAGCGGTGATCAGGATGCCCCCCCCTCCTTGCCCCCCTGAGACCACAGTGCACAGAACATTGGTTAAGGTATGCAAATCTCCGGTCTGGTTTAGTGAATGATTTACAGTGTTTTTCTTGTGGTGCTTTGAGGGAATGATGAGGGGTTAAAATAGTGGGTTGAAGATGGAGATTTGTGTAAACTAATTTTCTTTTCCAATGTCGCCTCCATAGAAGGCTTGTGGGGTAACAGCAGAAGCCAACAAGCTTCTGCTTTATTAGATATACATTTATAGAATGGGCAACTATTGATTGGGGGGATCCCCAATGTCATGTTTAGCTATGAAAAAACTGTGTTTTTCACATAGATACTTGTTATTCTAAAACGTTTGATGAAATGGCTTTTGTGATATAACTGTTGTGGGTGAACAACCCTGTGTGAGAGGATTTTGTGCATACAGAGACAGTCCAACAATCACTTCTATAAACTTAGATGCATTTTTTAAACATTTGTCAATTTCCCCTTTTAAAGTTGGACATTACCACTCTTCAGTGTTGCGTGTGTGTGTATATTGCTCTGTTCCAGGCAGTAGGTGTTGCTCCGACCACTTCAACCAGTCAGAGCCAGACCCCTCAGCCTGTGATTCGCCCAGTGGTTCCAGTGACCCGTCCTGGCCCCAGTCCTCTCATCATACCAAACAAACCCACCAACACTCCCAAGGCCGCATCCGCCAGCATCACACCTGTGAGACTTTTGACCGGGATTGGCTAAAGCTATTGCTCATGTTTGTGAGGACCAATCAACTCCAGGCTGACTTATCACAAATGACCTTGCATTATATCTATTAACTCATTAGACCAGTTGATCAGTCAGTAATTGTTTACCCATGAGATTTGTGATCCTCTCAAAAGTTAAACAATCCTGCAATGTTAATTATGGCGTTTGACATTTGAGGATGTGTATATAGAAAATGATATTGTCAAAAAGAAAATACATTTTCACTGGATTGGGGAGGTTGTCAGCTTTACAGTTTTGAACTGAATGTTTCACAAAGTTTAGTTTGTAGTATTGTTAGTAATTGTGCCCTATGACCAGTCATACTGTGCTTTCTATTCAGGAGGTCCTGGAGAACGTGAAGAAGTGTAAGAACTTCCTGGTGACGCTGATCAAGCTGGCCTCTAGTGGAACCCACTCTCTTGATATGGCAAAAAATGTCAGAGAGCTTGTCAAGAGCCTGCTGGTACACGCATACACAATCACCGGAAAATACAAGATGGCTAAAGTTATTGCATATATTACGGTACAATATTTAGCATTTTATATATACTCAACAGAATGTTTTTTTGCTACTTTACCTTACCGGAAAATGTGCCCTTTCTACCATCGCTTGGCACAATAAAACTGAAATATAAATGGCACACCCACACATTTTACACATATTAAATAGCTTTTCATTTTCCCTAGCACAAGGTGCACCTGTGTATTGATCATGACGTTTAATTAGCTTTTTAATAAGTTAACTGTGAGGTAGATGGTTTCTCTGTTAATGGAACATTACTGGGATTTTTTCTTTCAGATAATGGCACACAAACATGTTATGTTTTTATTACATTTATTCAAAGTATGCAAACAAGGTTTGAGCCATTCAGTTACTGTTTAATTGACTGTTAGAATCTGCAAAATAAGTGACCTTAGCCTGGTATAATCGACAATCCCAGATGAGTTGGGTCCTGTATTTCAAATATTTAGGGGTCTTCCAAGCTTGTTGCGACAAACCATAAAAAAATGTCTTATCCGCTTCAGTGTCGTTAGCAATACTGTGTTCAGTAGGACCACATCTTAGGGACGCACAATTTGGTCAGTCCTTGTCACGGATAAGCTATTGAGGATGGCGTCAAGGACACTGGGTTTCACTTGTATCAGCTAAAACATATACATGTTATTGTGCAGGCAATGCAAAAACTGGCCAATGTGACATACTGTTTCATATTATTTAAAGCTGAAGGCATCAGGATTTGTAGTAAGTCCCAGCGCCTGGATTCGGCTGATAGTGTATATCGGAAGGTTTTACCTGAGAATTATTAGATCCCATTAGCACATCATTTGAACACCATGCATTAAAACCGTATTTTATTTTCAGCTTCTTTTGTTCATATTATCAGCAGCTGTGTTTTTAGTTAATGGTCTCAACCTGAATGTTTATTGACATCTCTTATCTTGTAGTTGTGCTTAATTCGGTGAAACAGCTATTTTATACATTATGCTGTTTTTTGTTTTGTCTTCCTACAAGCCTTTCAGGCTGTTTAGAGAACACTTGGGGCTGGCTGACTAGAACATGGGCATGTTCAGAGAAGGTTAGTGAGACATTTTCTGGGCCAGCTGCTGTCTCGTGAACAAAGCCAATTTATCTCAAGGTTTATCAACGATAGCTTTTCTCTTCGGTTTGTCTGGAAACCCCTATGAACGATATGAGCGACAAGGATGGGATACTCCAAGTTTTCAGCCTTGTTTCAGGTTGGTTTACTTGGTTATGAATAGAAACACCAGAATGTCAGTGAGTACACCTAGTTGGACAGTTAATATATGGTCTTGGCTTTTACGTTACTTGCCTTGAAGTTAGCAGACAATTTTGAAGATTTACAACATTGGGATTTGTATATACAGAGTGTGTAAAGTGGAAATGACTATTGAGTAATGTTCTTAGTAATATGTTTGAGTCAAATGGCTTTGTTAGGGTGACTTGCTAGCCTCAATCATCATTGTTGGTTTGCACAATGTCACTGGTTCACTTTTGCTTGTGTTTTCGTTCACTTGGAATATCTGTCTGCATGTTTATTAACAAGATGGGACATGGTAGTTATGGCTTTACAAATGTGTAATAGTGAAATCTAGTTTGATGCAGGTTGGATAGGCTGGTATGGCCAGGTATCAGAAGTTGGGTGGGGCAGAGCCCGAGGAATACTGTTCATTTTGATTTGGCATAACCCGTTTTGGCTAACACTAATGCAACACCAGTGTTACCAAAACCAAGGGAGGCGTGTGGGTGGATGGTCCTGATTGTCATTCTCAATACTGGAGGATTGTGGTCCCAATTCGATGTGTGCATGTAGCATTCAAACTATTGGAGGAAAGTGTCAGTGTTGTAGACACCCAATTATGAAAGCTCTCTGGCACCAGGGGTTGGCAACACACCGGCCACCTCTGGTACCTAGTGATCAGATTAGTTCAGGTGGAGGTTTGGTTATTGTTACAGTTGGTCTAAGGTGGACTGGGACTGTCCAGGACCGACACTGCTTGGCTCCACGGGGGGTGGGGGTGCAGTCGTGGGATCCAGGATGCTTTGCTGTTGCCAGTGCTGCCAACCTTGGCTTTACATCTGCTAGTATGTAACCGACATCTACAATAATGATGGGGTGTTGAATGGAAATCCTGGAGAAGAGATTTTGCCTGTTTATTGGGACCTGTTGTTTTTTCAGCCTGTCTGGTTTCATATTGTGTACTAATGGTAGTAGAAGACAATTCATTATTTCAAGGGGGCTTACCCTGCCCTTACCGTTGTAATGGGATGCAATGATAACATGGGTTTGTCAATGGGTTGTACTGCTATATCTGATCCATTAGAAATCCACTCACACTCGTACTGGGTAGAATTGTGACTTATTAACATGGGGCTTGAGACCATAGGTTGGCATATAAGGAAAACATGCCATTGGAAACATTGGATGAACCACTCAAGAGTTCAGCTGTTAATTTGCCGCCCTTCCATTTTCTGACCCATTGGCTTTTGTCCTGTAGGATGGGAGACTTGAGCCTGAAGAGTTCACTGACCAGCTGTATCGTGAGCTCAAGTCCTCTCCTCAACCGTACCTGGTGCCTTTCCTCAAGGTGGAGTGATTATAGGGAAACACCAAATCATTTAGAACCTGTGACCGGTTAATTCAACCCAGCTCATTACTGACTAAACATTCGGACCGAATCTTTCTGCCTTCTAACCCCTTTGTCTTCTCCCTGTACATTCTTTCTCCTCTTTCTCTCTACTCTGTTCTCCATGCCTTCAGAAAAGTCTTCCAGTTTTGAGGCAGCTCACCCCCAACCCACAGCTCTTCATCCAGGAGGTCGACCAACCTAAGGCCACTGGCCGCACCCCTTCCCTCCTTTCCACCAATGCCAGGCCTGCCCACCTCAGCACTGTCAGTGGCCAACCTATCAAGTCTACTCCTCTGGTAAGCCACATAATTCAAGGGCCTCATTCCACACGTTCTCCAGAACGTATCCACGCTGGATTGGTCTAATCCTGACATCGTACGCCTTCTCCGCGGGTGTGCCTGCTAATCCAGTTACGTTATTGTGTTCTGCAGCCCCTGTTGTGCAAAGGCAATGTACCTCTGCATTTTCCTCTACAGTATGTGTTTATTTCCAACCTCTTAACACTCAGAGGCCTAAGGGAAGGGCTAATCTAGTTAGGGCCTAGGCTGAAGACTAACTAGGTTACAGTTATTGGCCAAAATATTCATTAGTTCTTACTTTGCGATCGCCCATATGCTTCCTTCTGCACACACACGCATTCCTTTCCCACAGAGGTATAGCTCATAGGGCCTGTTGGAACAGCAGAGCTCTGGCAGAAGGTCATCTCTTTGTAAACCAATTACACAGTCAAATTATGCAGCTGAAAATGCAGCTATCAACGGCTGTTGTGTTGCGGCTCCCTGAAGGGGATGTCTGGTAAACTTTCTGTTCTGATTACTAACATTTCTCAAGACTGCTTTGCCCTCTGGTGGTTATTACAACAAATTAGTCCTGCTTTTTCAACAGAATATGGCTTGAAGGATCTTTTCATTCATTCAGGACAATGGGAAACCATTGCAAACTTATTTTGGTAACGTATCTGAATTTTGGAGTGGGATGCGATATCCCTGGACTGTTCTCATGTTTCAACTAAATAAAGTCGCACATGATTGGCATAATCTGTATTTGTGTTCAAACATTTATTTCATGGCACATTATATTATTTGGCCATTTTCGGTGAAATGTTTTAATGTAATAGGCCAACTAATTAAAAAGGCAGTGACAAATGAGGGACTCTACATAAGTAGAACAGATTTATTTTGATGGTCTGGTTTCTGGAACTGTGTTCCTGACTCAGTTGGAGGTGCCTGTCTTTGTGACAGACTGTCTGTCCCTGACAGGTGATCCAACAGCCTGGTGGTGTGGTCTGTAAACCTGCAGTGACATCCTCTGGCCAGACCCGTACATGCGTGTCTGTTCAGAACCGGAGCCTTACCAAACCGATGATCCTACAGTCAGGACAGCACCAGAACACAGGTGGGAAGTAGAACACACACACAGCACCACAGCCACTGTTCCTTTTATGCCACTGCCGAAATGCCCCTCACAAATTGTTTATATAGTGATTCAAATAGAATTGCCATTTTAGTTTATTTTTATACTCTTATTTTAGTAGATTGTGTATTTTGAATGCTGTCCCTTACGTCTGATTTGGCCACTGGCTGTGGGATTCTTTGTTAAGAACCTAGTTCCGTTTACACCTAACAGAGCATTTTTTACATTAATTTCACCAGGTATGTATGCCAATATCATCTTATCTATTAATATTATCTTGCCATATTATGAGAAGAATGATTTTAATTACTGAAAGACTGAATCATGATACCTGGAATAGATACAGTGGATATAATATAAGTCTACACACCCCTGTGTTTGTGATGTAAAATATTGTGACAAAGATAAATCATGTCAGAACATTTTCCACTTTTAATGTGACCTATAATTTAAACAATTCAATTGAAAAACAAACTGAAATCCTTTAAGGGGTAAAAATAAAAACCTTACAATAACCTGCTTGCATAAGTGTGCACACCCTCTTATAACTGGGGATGTGGCTGTGTTCAGAATTAACCAATCACATTCAAACTAATGTTAAATAGAAGTTATTACACACCTACCATAATTTCAAGTGACTGATTAATCACAAATAAAGGTCAGCTGTTCCAGTAGGATTTTCCTGACATTTTCTTAGTTGCATCTCAGAGCAAAAGCCATGGTCCGCAGAGAGCTTCCAAAGCATCAGAGGGATCTCATTGTTGAAAGATATCATTCAGGAGAAGGGTACAAATAATTTCCAAAGCATTCGATATAATATGGAACACCGTTAAGACAGTCATCATCAAGTGGAGAAAATAGGGCACAACAAAATTGATGAAAAGACTAGAAGAAAACTGGTCAGGGAGGCTTCCAAGAGGACTACAGCAAAATTGAAGGAGCTGCAGGAATTTCTGCAGGAATGTGTTAGGATGAAATCAAGGTGGAACTTTTTGGCCATAATTCCAAAAGGTATGTTTGGCGTAAAAACTACACTGCACATCACTCAAAGAACACCACAGTGAAGCATGGTGGTGGCAGCATTAGGCATTGTGGCTGTTTTTCTTCCACTGGAACCGGGGCCTTAGTCAGAGTGGAGGGAATTATGTACAGTTCCAAATACCAGGACATTTTAGCACAAAACCTTCAGGCTTCCTTTAGAAAGCTGAAGATGAAGTTCATCTTTTAGCACAACAATGACCCAAAGCACACATCCAAATTCACAAAAGCATGGCTTCACTAGAAGAATATTAATGTTTTTTAATGTCCCAGCCAGAGCCCAGACCTGAATCCATTTGAACATCTGTGGGGTGATCTGAAGAGGGCTGTGCACAGGAGATGTCCTCGCAATCTGACAGATTTGGAGAGCTTTTGCAAAGAAGAGTGGCCAAATATTGCCAAGTCAACATGTGCCATACTAATAGACTCCTACCCCATAAGACTGCTGTAATAGTACTGTAATAATATAAAAAGGTGCTTAAACGGTATTAGTTTAAGGGTGTGCACACTTATGCAACCAGGTTGTTGTAAACTTTTTTTTTTTTTTTGATTTCAGTTTGTTTTTCCATTAAAGGTGGAAAAAGTTCTGACATGTTTTAACTTTGGCAAATGTTTTACATGACAAAAACCTGCCATTTTAACAAGGGTGTGTTGACTTTTTATCCTCTGTACTGGAAAAATATAAGGGTAAAAATCCAAGAGAAAGTCAAACAAAATGCAACAATTTGGTGTGAGTCTAGAGCGCTGGCTTTGTGTGAGGTCTAACACCATGTTGAGCCACAGTAGCGTGTCTTCTTAGCTCCAACAGGTGCTGTTGTCAGACAGACCTTTTTCCAGGTCCCACCCCCTCCGGCCCAGAGACAACCGCTCAAGGATTGTGTTAGTTCTTTCAGGTAAATGCTACACTTCTGACCAGAGCCTGTTATGTGGTGCAAAGTATCCACATGTTTGGAGGGTCTCCACACTACTTTTGTCTTGATGTCTTTCTTTCCTGTTTGTTTACGTCAGAGACGAGGATGACATAAACGACGTGGCCTCGATGGCTGGGGTCAACCTGACTGAGGAGAATGCCCGTATCCTAGCAACTAACTCGGGACTAGTGGGTTCTGTGGTGCAGTCGTGTTGTGATGAACCCTTCCTGTCCCCAGGCCCACTTCATGCGTGCATCCTTCATACCGGTACACCCTTTCCCCCCACTATGGATCTTAATACTCCAAAGGTATCGGGCATTTCCATCCACTATGTATCTTAATACCCCAAAGGTAAAGGTATCAAGCATTTCCAGACACCATTGAAGTAACGCTTGGTTCCATGGTCAAGGTTTAAAAAATAAATAAAAAAATAACATTACTGATTAGGGATAGCTCCTTAGAACATGAGGGATCATATTTTAACTGAAAGTATCACCTCACACTATGACAATGGTGTGAGAGGTTAAGGGCGGTACCTGTACCTAAATTGATTCAGCTAGAGCCAAACAACTATTTTAATTTGTCTGAGATTCTTTGCTGCAAAAACGTTTGTTTTCTTTTTTTCTTAGAATGGTGTTATTGAGCTGTCCACCAACAGGGGGCAATGTTGAATAGAAATGTAACTTTCTTAACCTCTTTCCCTCAACCTTTTCTGTCTTTATTTCTCTGCTTTTCCCTCTACTCTCCTTCTTTCAAAATCTATTGTGTGTTTCTTTTTTTTATCTCCACTTTCTCTACCTCTCTCAGGTGAGGCGTTGGGAGTGTCCGATGTTGGGTCAGATGTGGTCAGTCTGCTGTCTCAGGCCACTCAGGAGCGACTCAGAGACTTGCTTGAGAAAGTCACTGTTGTGGCCCAGCATCGCCAAGAAGCCCTAAAGGTTCCCGTCCTACCCTGTATCACTATACACTATCCTTCAAAGACCCTAAAGGTCTTTTGGTGTGAATTCCAACCTCTCCCCAATGAACAAAACAAAATCTAGGTTAAAAGGGGCAATGGAAGGGTTCATTATGGGGAGCCGGAATGACAGTGGCTTAATTCTTATGACTTGCATTTGACAAGTTAGGTTGACTGGGAGGACGTTATCGTTTAATAGGAACAACCTAGCAGCAAAATGGGTTCCTTACCTTGTTCAGGACTTTGTCAGGGATTTAACAAACCTGGTTTTCTTTGTGAATTTATTTTCACAGAACATTACTTCCCAAAATATGAACTTTTTTTTACTTTTGAAACTTTTATATAAAAGTTTGAAACTCTTCTAGCTAAAGAGATTTCCCAAGCATTTCACCCTTTTCCAATCTACAGCTATAACATTTTTGCAGACATACATACTGATATAAAGACTGAGGGACCCACAGACTGAGGGACACATGGAGGTTATAAATGCATACATAAAGAGAGAAGCTGTCTTATCCCATTTAGTCTAATGTTTGTCATTAGGCAATTGGTCCACCAAGGATTTTATTCTCCTGCAGTCAAACTTTATCATTTGTTCTGAGACCCTATTGTCCGAATATTGTCTGATTTTAGATGTTTATATAATACAAATAAACTGTCAACTGTGCCCTGCACACAAACATTTTCTATTATTTTGGGGAATGCAGTTGGTTTAGACCAAAATCACCAAAGCATCAGACCTTTTAAGCTACAAACAGATGTACTCCCCTGGGCAGGGCTCCACAGCTTCTGGAGAGCTGATTGGAGTCAGGCTTTCCATCCTGCACTGCGGTAATGCGCCTAACAAAAATATCAAAGTCATTATCTGCTTACTGCTGGACTATGAACAGCTTGAGTGTGTTACTGAAGTCCTGCACAACCTGAAGCTCTACAGAACTGGGGACTAAAATCCCTTCACTACAACGTTACAGCCATAACATCATTTCACTACAACGTTACAGCCATAACATAATTTCACTGCAACGTTACCACCATAACAACGTTTCACTACAACGTTACAGCCATAACATTGTTTCACTGCAACGTTACAGCCATAACATCATTTCACTGCAATGTTACCGCCATAACAACGTTTCACTACAACATTACAGCCATAACTCAGTTTTTCTACAACGTTACTGCTGTAACACCTTTTTACTACAATATCATGACCATTTCAATTTTACACCCACAAGAATGGTCTTGTTCTCTCTGTGCAGGAGGACTACCGTCACGTTCAGACCAGTGATGTTCGTTCCCAGCTCCGCTTCCTGGAAGAGCTGGAGCGTCTGGAGAAACAGAGAAGAGACAACCATGAGAGGGAAGCCCTGCTCCGCATCGCCAGGGTACCTGTCTGTCTGAGCCACGGAAATCCTCAAGGATGGGTGCAGGAAAGATTGCCAACCCCTCCCACTTGATAACCTCTGTTCAGTCGCTGGGCAGTAATATTAATTCCCTCCCCCTACAAGAAAATCATTTACGTCAACTGTAAAGTGTGTGCGCAGCAGGTTTGTGTCAAGAATGACTCAGTCATCCTTCAGTCAAACTCTGACAGTACCCTTTGCTGAAAAGTAGGCCCACACCATGATGTTCCCACCTCCAAACTTCACTGTTGGTATGGTGATTTTAGGGTGTGCAGTGCCATTTGTCCTCCAAACATGTTGTGTATTACGGCATCCAAACAGTTGCATCTGACCACACTATTTAACTGGCTTTTCCAAAACTTTAAATGAGCTTCAACATGGTTTTTTTTCAGCAATGGAGTCTTGCGTGGTGAGCGTGCATACAGACCATGATGGTGAAGTGCATTACTTACCGTTCTTTTTTTTTTTTTGACAACGGTACCTGCTAATTTCAGGTCTTTTTAAAGCTCTTCGCAAGTGGTCCTTGGCCACAAATTTTATGAATATTCTTTTGACTCCTCTGTCAGAAATCTTGTGAGGAGCACCTGGTTGAGGCAAATTTATTGTGAAATTATTCTTTCCACTTTCCGTATTATTGCCCAACCGTTCTCACTGGAACATTCAGAAGCTTAGAAATGTGCCTGTAACCAATGCCATCGTGATGTTTTGCAACAATTAGGTTGCACAGGTCTTGAGACAGCTCTTTGCTTTTACCCATCATGAGATGTCTTGTGTGACACCTTGGCCATTATACCTTTTTTTTAGGCCATCAGTTGGGACTGAACCAGCTGATATTAATTTGCATGGACAAAAAATCCAGAAAAATGCATTTGAAATAAGTAAATTGTTTTGCATTTTACTCAGTGAAATAAGTATTTGACCCCTTTGCAAAACATGACTTGGTACTTGGTGGCAAAACCCTTGTTGGATTCACAGAGGTCAGATGATTCTTGTAGTTGGCCACCAGGTTTGCACACATCTCAGGAGGGATTTTGTCCCACTCCTCTTTGTAGTTCAAAGAGCAGTTACCTGTATTAAAAGACACCCGAGAGCCAGAAATCGTGCTGATTTGATACTTATTTCACTGAGTAAAATGCAAATCAGTGTATAACTTATGTAAAATGTGGATAATTTCTTTGTCAGTGAGAAAATGTACAAAATGAGCAGGGGATCAAATGTTTTGTTTCCTCCACTGCGTATATACATACCTCCCTATATGTTTACCCCCCTTGTCTAGCAGTAAGAGCACCAGTCCCATCTTTGCATGTGTTCACGGATGCGTTTCCTGCTTCACAGAGTCGCTGTAATGCTGAGGATCCCCACCAGCAACTACTGAAACAACGAGCCAAAGAGGTGAGTCGGCTCGCGTAGAATGTTTCATGCCAGCTTTTACTCTTCATTCAGACCCTTTCTCAAACAGTTGGAGGGGTGGACGGCCCCAGGCACAACCACACACTGCTGAGTGACCTCCTTTTGTGTGTGTGTGTGTGTGTGTGTGTGTGTGTGTGCACGCACGCAGGTAGTGCTGAATTAAAGTACGTTTAAGCTAGTGAAGTTGTCCATATAACCTAGAAAGTTATTTTTTTATTTCAAGGTGTCTCCAGTGTATTTTATTGACTGTTGAATGTTTACAGAATGTTTATCATTTTATAGACATGACCTCAGACAAACAGTAATTTATTGTTTTAGTAATTCCTTATCGAGCACCTTCCCAGAACTTTCTCTTTCTTCAGTTGTGGTCAAAATTTTACATAAACTTGTAAAGAACATGTATGTCATGTGCTCCAATGATTTCATCACAGAAAAATAAGAGTTGTAGTATTTGTTTCTTTTGAAAGAACCACAAAAAACTGTCAGTCTCCCTCGGTCTGGGGCTCCATGCAAGATCTCACCTTGTGGATTTTTAATGATCATGAAAACTGTCAGGAATCAGCCCAGAACAACACTGGAAGATCTTGTCAATGATCGCAAGGCAGCTGGGACCATAGTCACCAAGACAACAATTGGTAACACACTACACCGTGACGGACTGAAATCCTGCAGCGCCTGGAAATGTCCCCCTGCTCGAGAAGGCACATGTACAGGCCTGTCTGAAGTGTGCCAATGAACATCTGAATGATTCAGAGGAGAACTGGGTGAAAGTGTTCAGATGAGAACAAAATCAAGCTTTTTGGCATCAACTCAACTTGCCGGGTTTGGAGGCGGAGGAATGCTGCCTATGACCCCAAGTACACCACCCACCGTCAAGTACACCACCCACCGTCAAACATGGAAACATAATGCTTTGGGGGTGTTTTTCTGCTAAGGGGACATGACAGCTTTGACGCATCTAAGGGACAATAGATGGGGCCAAGTATCGTCAAATCTTTGGTTAGAACCTCCTTCCCTCGGCCAGGGCATTGAAAAAGGGTCGTGGATGTGTATTCCTGCATGGCAATGACCCAAAACACATGGCCAAGGCAGCAAAGGATTGGCTCAAGAAGAAGCACATTAAGGTCCTGGATTGGTCTAGCCAGTCTTTAGACCTTAATTCCATAGAAAATCGGTGGAGGGAGCTGAAGGGTCGCTAAACGTCAGCCTCGAAACCTTAATGCCTAGGAGAGGATCTGCAAAGTGTGGGACAAAATCCCTCCTTAGATTTGTGCAAACCTGGTGGCCAACAACAAGAAACGTCTGACCTCTGTGTTGCCAACAAGGGTTTTGCCACCAAGTACTAAGTCATGTTTTGCAAAGGGGTCAAATATTTGTTTCGCTGAATCAAATGCAAATCAATTCATAACTTATTTGAAATGCATTTTTCTGGATTTTTTTTTAAAGTTTTTCTGTTTCTTGCTGTTCAAACAGACCTACCATTAGAATTATAGACTGATTATTTCTTTGTCAGTGGGCAAATGTACAAAATAAACATGGCATCAAAAAAAAAAAAAAATCCTCCACTGTATTTAGCTGCAGCTGTTGGAGCAAGCTCAGCTAGAGCACAGAGAAGCCAACCTCACCGCCCTTGCTGCGATTGGACCTCGCAGGAAAAGACTGCTGGACTCTGCTGGAAGTCAGGTACTGGAAGTGGAAGGGTGTTTTTGTTGTAGTACTTTTTGAGTGATTTATTAAGTATCATGTGGGAAAGGAATGTCAGGAATTGTCAACTATTTTATGCATAGTACTAAGTTAATGTGTGTGTGAGTGTGTGTGGTCTTCTAACGTATTAGCACCATTATATCCAGAATGTAACTTAATGCATCAAAACATGCACTGAACACTGTTTTGGTTTAAAAGTTTTTTTTTTATTTTTTTTTCTGAAAATCTGAAATATATTAAAGAAAATTGATAAAGTTTGCTAAGCATGTCTCCATTGAATAAATAAAAGCCTATTCCAAATTATAAGCAATGGTCTGGGATGGATGGTTCAGTTGTTGGACAGGGTTGCATAGTCTTGTTGTTCTCTAACGGTTCTTTTAGAAGGTGGTCTTCTACAAGCTCAATCACAGTTGTTGGATGGAAAATGTGCTCTCCTCCAAGAGGAGATATTGTTTTACCAGATTAGGATGTTTTAACTATTGGTTTTTTACTATTTTATTAGTTAATAGTAAAAGAGAACCAATGGTTAAAATGATTGGACACATTTGGATGGGGCACCCTACTTTGAAAGAATATTCAGGGCATAATAATGGCAGAGGAGGAGACATGCGCAGGACCTTCAGTCTAGGTTAATGGGTGTCTAATTTAACTCTGTTTATTTAAATCCATGGCCCTGCAAGCAATAGGTTAGAAGATGAAGCTCTGTTAACTGCTGCCTTTGAACTGTAATACCCAGAGGACCCTACTGCCTGAGGTGTTTTCCTCTCCTGCCCTCTCTCTGTGTCATTTCTCTGCAACACTGAAGGCTTTCCTTTCTCGTTTCTTGGTTATTTTACTTTAGTGGTTCAGCATGGGAAAGAAAACAGGGGCTAACTAGCATGTTGGGGTCATGAAAAGGGTTAGGAAGCTTTTGGTCTGCTTGTATTTCTTGATAACTCCATGCTATTTCATTTGCAGTATTAATCCCCCTCTTCTCAGGTGGGGCCCAGTGGTACCGTGCCTGTACAACGGGTTTGGGTTCAGCGGGTGACCCGGGTCTCTCTGAGGGACCTTCTGTTCTGCCTAGAACAAGACCCTCCTCTACGACACTCTCTGGCTCTCTACAAGGCCCTGCTTAATTAGCAAACGCACACACGAGATGTTGTTCCACGCCTTACACCCTCCCACCGTTTGGACTAGATTCCATGTTCCTTCACACTCTCATGTCAATGTCACAGACCTCTACTGGTACGTACATGCTGAGACTCCGGAGAACCAGGGATCTTCGGCCGTTAGTGGGATTTGTTTCACCTTGCTTTTGCGGTTGTTTCATTTCACAAACTGATCTCAATTTCAGCCATTCATTACTCTGATGTTTGATTGTAAACCTGTGCTTAATTAAATTACTTTATTAAAAGCAAACGTAGTGGGCTGTTCAGTTGTGTAGTTAAAAAATATTTTTAATGCTTCAGTCTTGACATGCTTGATTGTGTTATGTGACTAGGAGCTGGCTGGATCTCTTGGTGGTTGGAATGACAGGTCCCTGGAAGGCAAGGTACTGTGGGGAGTATGGATGTACAACCTGCTCACTGGGAATACACGGTTGGTTGAGCCCCCTTCCAATAAGAAGTTGTAGTATGTGTGCAGCGGGTGAGGTCTAGAAGGAGGAGCTGCTGTCATTACTCATGGCTCCTTAGTCCGATCTCCTTCACTGCTAACAAATGCCCCACGCAGAATAAGGAGGTGGAATGGACGAGGCTCACTGGAATATTGGAGCATGGAGTTCCACCATGAACCCTGGCCTTGCTGTCTGATCAGATTGTCAATTCAACAGCAATTGTCCAGTTTGACAATGCATGCATTATCATTCTTTTTAATACTAGTAATGTGGTACATAAATGGCATGCATGATGGCCTTGTCCATCTACCCATCTTGGGATGACCAATGCGCCTCCAACGTCTCTCAACAAATATATGGTCTCTACCTCCAAGGAGGATGATGTGCATGGGAGCAGCAGTTGGCCTCTAGGAGAACCTCTAGGAAAACCTCTAGAAGAGATTTGGAAGAGCCCCAGGACTGCCATCCTGTCCTCAAAAGCTTCTGAAGGTATTATGTCTCACAGGCACATAAAACCTCAGGTGGAACTGTATATTGTTAGAATTCCAAGTGGTTATTGGTTATATACTTCTACAATACATGTAAACAAGAGATTATCTGTCTTTAAAATGTCAACACAGCACTTGATACTGGCTTAATGTTTTTGTAATAATGATTAAAATGTGTTCTAAATACAAATTTGAGTCGTCAAATTTTTTAGAACTTGTAATTCAGGCTTGGTGATATTGTAGGCTTGGTGATATTGTAGGCTTGGTGATATTGTAGGCTTGGTGATATTGTAGGCTTGGTGATATTGTAGGCTTGGTGATATTGTAGGCTTGATAATGTAGAAGAGAGCAAGCCACCCAATTCCCAAAAAATGTGCTTTAATCTGGATCCTTTTGGAAAAAAAGCTCACCCAATATGGACTTGGGGCCAAAATGAGCATTGGATGCATCATATTCTACATCATAGCATTCCTCAGTGTCAGCAAATATGACATAGATGGTAAACTTCATCACCCCCCTTGGACGTTTCTACATTTTGTCATGGTATAACCCCGGGTTCTATTTTATCTAATAGCGATATGTAATGGACCAACACAAAATAATCAAACATTTGGAAGTGAGGGGAAATATTACTTGGATTTCAAAATGATTTACAAATAAAAATCTAAAAAGTGTTGAGTGCATATTCATTTACCCCCTTTACTGGGAAACTCGTAACAAAGCTGAACAAACGGCAGCATGACCCACCAAGAATGTTTGTATTGGTTTTATCTGGGGACAAAGGGTTATTTTGTTCACAATGGTTCCTGAAACATTGTATAGGTATTTAAATTGATTAAACTCATTTCAATTAGTGGAACCTGGCTTGAAAGTGAATACATGTTTAATAGAACATAAATCAAATGCAGTTATAACTATTTACAGTAGGGAGA
Organism: Novumbra hubbsi; assembly: GCA_016801125.1. NCBI lineage: Eukaryota > Metazoa > Chordata > Actinopteri > Esociformes > Umbridae > Novumbra > Novumbra hubbsi. Next base: position 28,480 of record JACXGK010004402.1, read on the forward strand.
ACAAGTATTTGATACACTGCCGATTTTGAGGGTTTTCCTACTTACAAAGCATGTAGAGTTCTGTAATTTTTATCATAGGTACACTTCAACTGTGAGAGACGGAATTTAAAACAAAAATCCAGAAAATCTTTTTTGGAGAACAACCCAAATCCCTTCTGCTTTGGGCCCCAACAGCATCTGAAAACGTCCCTGCTCCTAAATAGTCCACCATCTTATTATTGTAAGGGGTATTATTATTGTAAGGGGTATTATTATTGTAAGGGGTATTATTATTGTAAGGGGTATTATTATTGTAAGGGGTATTATTATTGTAAGGGGTATTATTATTGTAAGGGGTATTATTATTGTAAGGGGTATTATTATTGTAAGGGGTATTATTATTGTAAGGGGTATTATTATTGTAAGGGGTATTATTGCAAAGTGGAAGCGTTTAGGAACCACAGCAACTCCCACGACCTATCAGACCACAGTTACAGAGCGAGGTCGCTGTGTGCTGAGGTGCATAGTGGGTAAAAGTGGCCAACGCTCTGCTGACTTGACTGCAGAGTTCCAAACCTCTGGTATTAACATCATTACTAAAACTGGCACGGATTTCTATGGTCAACCAGCTGTATGCAAGTCTTAGATCAAGCACAGTGCCAAGCGATGGATGAAGTGTTGTAAAGCACGGCGCCACTGGACTCCAGACCACTGGACTCTGTGGAGTGACAAATCACGCTTCTCTATCTGGCTGATGAACGAGTCTGGGTTTGGCTAATGCCAGGAGAATGTTTCCTGCCTGACTGCATTGTGCCAACTGCAAGGTTTGGTGGAGAGGGGATAATATGTTTTTTTCTGGGGTTAGCCTAAGCCCCTTAGTTCCGCAGAAGGGAAATGTTAAGGCCTCAGCTTACCAAGACATTTTGGAAAATTCAATGCTTCCAACTATGTGGGAACAGTCGGGGGAAGCATTACTGTGCCCCAGCGCACAAAACAAGGTCCATAAAGGCATGGTGGGATGAGTTTGGTGTGGAAGAACTAGACTGGCACAAACAGAGCCCTGACCTCAACCCCATCGAACACCTTTGCTGCTATGATATTAATGCCTATGTATTTAGAAAGGGATGTCATAAAAGCTCATGTAGGTGTCCCAATACTTTTGTCCATATGGTGTATGTGTCTGTAGTGTATACAGCAAGTACACAGTATATGACTGTAAATATAATAATGGAAACCGAATTGTCCAACAATCAGGGAGCTACACTAACTATACCATTTGATATACAGTGGCTGTGGCAGTTGCAGCACAAATAGTCTGAGAAGTGGGTTTTAACCACAATTACGGTTTCATTTGGAAATTGCTGAATTATTGATTGTCTTCATCTGTAGCATTATCAAACTCATCATGCATCCCACCGCTTCCGGTTTCAGATCAAAGGCAAGCCACTTTGTGCAGACAGCTTGTCAAGGAAGACAAAGGCAATTTGGCCTAGTTAATATTCATGCACTTTTCATCCATACTCATGAACTACCTGTTACTAAAATATAAAGCAAATGGGATGTGTATCATGCAAGGCAAAGTTGATGCTAAAATCTCAACATTCTGGTTTCAGTTTAACCATTGATCTGAATTGAGGGTGGGTTTATATTACAGGGGTTTTGGGTAAAGTTCCTCTTTTGATTACTACAGAACAAGACTAATCAAACTATAATTAACATGAGTGAATTTATCAGTTTGTTTGAATTATTGTAATGCAAACAGTTTGGTATGAAACATTTATTTACATCATTGTGTTACATTCATCTATTCCTTTTTTAAGTCTGATTTCCTCTAGTAATAATCTCGACGAGACAGTTTTGATACAGGCCTCAAATCTTGTGGCTGTTCTAATGCTCAGCATAAGACATGCATCATTTTAGTCTCTGGTAAAATCCATTATTAGTGTAATCAATATAAAATGTTGTCAAACGATTTAGAATTCCATCGTCAATTGTTGAATTTACACATCAAACTGGGAAAACTGTAATTCTGACGTACAAAATGTATTGGAAAGAAAACTTCCATTGAGTGTCTCAAAAATAACAACAGTATCTTCACAGAACTTCTTGTCTTCTATTTAGTCCAAATGTATTTTGGCACTTGTGCTTTTTTACATTCAACTGCATGTATTTCATTTTCCATCAGTACCTTTTTCTCCACATCAACATGTCTTCTGTGACTTCAATCCATTTAGTTTTTATCAGAATCCTAAATAATCCACATATTATACAATTCTTGACGCTATGAAACAAAATAATCCAATGTGAAAATGAGCAGTATGAAAACAGTTATTGCTGTTCTCAGTGTGCTTGAGCTCCCTGTTTGATGGGGGAGGAGTCAGTTGTGGTCAAGCCACCTAACTTTCATCGTTCATGACAGCCGGGTACTATTTCTACTGCTCTCATGTGGATACGTTGCGGTTTGGTCCCCAAAATTCTAAAACAAACTTCAGAACAGACCATCTTGGCATTTTCTTAGAAATAGCGTTGAGGCATTTAGCTCCTCTAGACCAAATATTTTGCTGACATCAGCTAAGAGCGAGGCTTAGTCCAACACTTCCTGTTTGACAGTGCCTCGATTGGGGCCACACGGTCCATTTCTCCCCCCCTCCCTGCGAAGGACGTACTCGCTGAACTGGGAGGAGTCTACACCTCCACCGCACGCCCCGGCGATCTCGAACCCTCTCTGCTGCAACCTCTCCAACACCTGTCAATCAGACACCCATAGATTACATTTTACAGGTTACACCTGAAAACACAAATGTTCGCGCTCAGAAGGACAGCATGCACCCAGGCAGACGTGTCAACTAGTCAGATTCATGGATGTGGCGTGAATGAAGGGTGACTAAGGGGCAGGGGAGTCACTTCAGAGATGGATTATTTAGGGTGGAGTCTTAACATGGTCATACAGGACTCCAGTGAAAATCAACCCACGTGTGAATGTGCAGAATCATGTAATGGATCAGACAGTGACCATAGGCCCTAAAATGATCATCCCGTTCTACGATGATCATCCCTTTCAACACTGATAATCCCTTTCTACGCTGATAATCCCTTTCAACGCTGATAATCCCTTTCTAAGATGATAATTGCTTTCAACACTGATAATCCCTTTCTACGCTGATCATCATCCCTTTCTACGCTGATTATCATCCATTTCAACACTGATCATCCCTTTCTCTCCAGACTGAGCAGGCAGAAGCCAGACATCACACGGAAAGGACCCCTGTCACAGGATAACTCACTCTCACACACACACACACACACATATGGACAAGCACAGACCTCTTTTACAAGTAGAGTAGTGTATGCCCCAAATAGCACCCTGCGGTGGTCCCCAGTCAAAAGTAGTGCACTAAATAGGGAAAAAGGGTGCCATTTCATTCGCGAACATGAAATCTTTAGCTGTAAAATGACATTCCATTAGCACTCCCTGAAGGAGAATATGTTCCTCTTTACCACCCCCTTCCTCTCTTCTGTTTGTGAGTGTTGCCTTCATCCCCCTCCTCTCTCCCTGCCTCCTGTCCCCCCTCATCACTCTCTGCCTCCAGTCTCCCTCCTCACCCTCTGCCTCCTGTCTCCCTCCTCTCTCTGCCTCCTGTCTTTCTCCTTACACTCTGCCTCCTGTCTCCCCTCCATCACTCTCTGCCTCCTGTCTCCCCTCCATCACTCTCTGCCTCATGTCTCCTCTTCATCACTCTCTGCGTCCTGTCTCCCCTTCATCACTCTCTGCCTCCTGTCTCCTCTCCATCACTCTCTGCCTCCTGTCTCCCCTCCATCACTCTCTGCCTCCTGTCTCCCCTCCACCACTCTCTGCCTCATGTCTCCCCTCCACCACTCTCTGCCTCCTGTCTCCCCTCATCACTCTCTCTCTCCTGTCTCCCTCCTCTCTCTGCCTCATGTCTCCCCTCCACCACTCTCTGCCTCATGTCTCCCCTCCACCACTCTCTGCCTCCTGTCTCCCCTCCATCACTCTCTGCCTCATGTCTCCCCACCTCACACTTAGCCTCCTGTCTCCCTCCCTCTCTCTGTGATTGTTGCTTCTTCTACAGTTCTGGGGGACACATCTTATTGCCACGTTTTATGCCTGAACCAGGTTCATCTCCATCTCTTTTGGCTTCTCATGCCCAGTAGGACGTTTCAGTTTTTCACAATTGCTAAAACACATTTCTTGAAACCTTCACCCATTCTCTCTAAACTGTAAACACAAAACCTAATCTTCGAACCACAGTCACAAAACTCCAGACTCTTCGGTCAAAATCAAACACGACTTAAAACCAATTAATCTGTTCTCAAAATCACACAATGCTTTCAGATCGTACACACAGACTCTACATGAAACAGTGCATGTAGAAATAGATTTTTGTAATTGTAAATATTAAAACAGATTTTGCAATAACAAAGTACTCTAATCGCAACTTTGCTGGTTAGTTAACTACTACTGGTTAATGTGGTATAACCTGTGTTATGTATTTTCACACCAGTTCTGAGGGGTTGACGGGCATTAACAATGTGTTTTAATATTTGAGGTGAGGGGTTGTATTAGGGTATTTGTTATTCTGTGGTATTGCAAGGAGAGTCGCTGTAATGGTACCTGTACAGAGTTCAGGTGACAGTACCCGTTGAGTGGGAAGCGTATGACGTGAGTGGAGTCGTGATTCCAGCCTGCGTTTAGAGAGTTGCCCATGACGTCTCTGACCTCCGGAAACACGTCCTCGATCAGAGCCCGGTCTCCGCTCAGAGTGATCCTCTCGCCCAGCTCGGGAGATACCCGTACCACCACACACTCACACTCACGCCAAACACTCATGGCCTGGCGCTCGCTCCTCCAGCGCTCTAACTCCGCCTGCAGTGGGGAGAGCTGGAAGAACCGTGACTCCTCATAGAGCAGAGAGTATTCCTGCAACGCACAGATGAATCCGGTTGTAAATGAGTTCGCCACAAGGCTTCACGCAGTAGAGTGAGTGCTTACTGTGGACATTGGTGGTTTAACATAACACAGCCTTAACATAGCCTTAACATAATTAAGCCTATTAATTAAGCCTAGCCCAGGTCAAACCATAGTCATTACCGTGGGTGTTTTCCATTAAGTCTAGGGCTAGTCTTAATCTGTGACAGGAAAGCTGTGAGCAGAAGTCACCATATGTGGTGTGATTGAGTAGTAGTTGCTTCTGCGTGGCACCAGCGATACAGGTACATCGTAATAAATAATGGTTTGCTGAAATAGGTGCTAAATGCTTTGTGTGCAATAGGAAGCATTCGCGGTGAGACATTCTGTTTCATTAGATCATTTATTGCTAGCTGTATTTCTGGCCAATCATATCTGCAGGCTCAGCCGCCAAACACATTTGGAACTACTCTTCGGTCATGGGCGGGGTCACAGTGACTCACTTTGAAATCGTCAGGAAGAAGGAGTTTGGCAGTCCGCAGGAAGTTGAGGATGTAGCGGAATATGTGTCCGTCTCGGTCAATGAAGTAGTGCTGCTTCAGGCTGTCCAACACTATGGGTTCCGTCCCGTTAAACAGACGGCCAATCCTGGGAAGAAGAACCTCCTGACCGTCAATGGGATTGTTCCTGTTCTTACAGGAATTCCTCTGGAGCAAGGCGAGGACACGGACGCACTAAGCGCAGCATATGTACGCGTGTGTTTGTTACCGTGACTCCGGGTACTTGGTGAGCGTTGCCAGGCTGCTGGTGTACATGTGACCTCCTACGTCGATGTGTACGGGGGCGTTGGTCTTGGTGAGCTGGGCGGGGGCGGGGATACCGCCGGAACCCAGGGGAGAGACGGGGGAGTGGGAGACCAGTGGCCGGCTGGCCATGCTGCTATTATGGCTCTCCTGGAGAAGGAGGAGTAGAAGAAATATTTAATGTCCACAGACGTGAGTCCCCACAGCAAAGTGGCATTCTGCCATTGCTCACTGAGCCACTGACCATACAGGACGGTGGCGTTGATGGCTTGACTGGGACTTCATTCATACTCCGTTGATGCCTTGAGCATAGTCAGCAGCAACTCATGACGCAGTACATTACGTAGAGGTGGGGAAGGAGGAGTGTGGAGTAAGGAGAGCACCTCCTTGCACAGGTGAGGTGGGACATTTACAACAAGGCGATATGGTGCAGATGGAAGTTTGCGTTGCGCATAATAACCTGTGTACATATACAATTAGAGATGTTTTGAAACATTTACGGTGTTACGCTGTTGAGGTTGGCTTCATTTGTAATGGGGGGTGTTACCGGGTAGAGGACATTCTGAATCCATAGTAAATGATTGGCAAAAGTTTGCATCGCTAAAAACTGAAAGCTATGAAGTCTACTGGTCAGCATTTACTACGGTTGAGAGCAGTGAAGGGGAAAAGACAGCGATAGCTCTAGGCAGAGTTAAAGCTGAGGAAACGGTAAATAGGAAGATGTACAGGGATACAGAGTTGGATGGAGCTGAGGAAGCAGAAAGTAGATGAGCAAAGCTGTTAGTGCTGGAGCAGATGTGCGTATCTCCTCGGGGCCACAGCGGGCAGCCTCATTGCAGAGGAATGGCTCCCCAAAATGTAACTTGTAGGAGAATGGACATGCTTGCGCTCGTACAATGCCAATGTGGAGGTAACAAGCAAATGTTTCCCCCTTGAGGCTGACGGATAATGTTGCTTCATTATTGGACACATTTTGCCGAGGGCAGAGAGAGAGCTCCGTAGTTTTATAGCAAACCCCTTGCTATTGTACACATTTTACAATAAGGCTCAGAGAAAATGTTTTGAGGGTGTCCCATGGCACTTGTATACATGCACACAGTAGCACACGTTCTGTTATTGCAGAAAGAGAAGATAGTGAGCCGTGATGTCATTCTTTACTGTTCTCAGTCAACTTACCTGGTAAAAAAAAGGGGAAGAAAGAAATATATATAATAGTGGCATTGAAAAATATTTGCTTTAGGCAAGTGTGTGCGTGTGTGTGTGCAAGTGTGTGTGTGTGAGAGCTTGCACATTCTGTCAGTCCCCGCAGGGGACCACGGTGGTGTATGGTGGGTATATCTGGGCCTGGGGCACAATCGCCCATAGCAACAACAGGCCCAAAAAGAAAGAAGTCACTCGTGTCCTTCTCTGCACTCAGGTGGTGTCCCAAATGGCACCCTAACCCATATAGAGCCATAAAGGCCCTTGCCAGAAGATGTGCAATCACAATGGAAAATTCCCACTTCCACAGACAGCCACACACATCCTGTTAGAACAGCACTCACCCGGTGTCAAAGATCTAAATGACTCCCTTATTAGAAGGAGGAAAAAACAGTCCGGAACAGTCTTGCAGGTCTGTACCTGCACAGTCATTTCATAAGTGTGTATGCTAAATCTCTTTATAAACTGAGATTTGAGCTACAAAGAAAATGCTGCTAAACTAAACGGTGACATTCTACATTCAACGCACTTATTAAACGCTTCAGCATTCATCTCAGGATGTTTTGGACACTAGTCATTTATTCAATTTATATCAAAATAATGATCATAATTGTGTAATATTTGTTTCTTTGAATCTCTGTTACCTGCGAGATTACCATGCCAGCAGGTAAAGTAGGGGGTGGCAGGTTATGGGGCTCTGTGGGTCCGGTGTTCACGGGCTCGGTACCGACCATTATGACCATTGGGGACTCGTATTCTCCTGGACGCACACAGAGCTTCTTAGGAGAGGGAGGTCCCGAGTTGGCACCCGGACAGAGAGCACGAGCTTTCCGTGCTATTCTCTGCTGCTTCAGTTCCACTGGGACTGTGACCTGTCCGACATACGGGATCACGAGCTGGAGATGAGACTGCGGCCCACCATTGACCGTTTCCGAGGAAACGTGAAGCGACACTAACTTGGACCCAATGCCAGCGATGCTGTTGAGCGTTGCTATGGATACGGCGCCGATGCAGTGGTTCGTGTATGTCTTTGACAGCTTCGCAGCACGCGACAGCATCTGCATCCTCGTGCCCAGCAGGTTTTTACCGATGGCTTTGTTCTCGTACCATGTCATGTCGCTTGCGCAGCAGTGGTCTCTTGGGCGCTGGAAGAACGCTTTGCACAGCGGGTTACGTTTGGAGACGTACTTCACAAAGCTTGAATACGGACAAAACTCCGTACCAGTTTCGTGCATGCGCGGCAACGTATCATCATCCGTGTCTGGTCTTTTTTTTGTCCAGGAAGCGGAGCGGGACTTGTGATATGGCCCCAGTGCTTTGAAATAGATAAACTTTCTCCCGTCCTCGTCTGTGGCCAGCCCGAAAGAATCCTCCTCCAGCTCGCGTTGATTCTCTCTCCCCCTCGTGCAGAAGTACATGCATGTTTCGAACCACACTTTATTGAGCAGCCCGAACGGCGTATCGGTGTTAAACACACTTGATGTGTATATTTTTCTCAAGTCCGCACGCGTTATAGCCTGTTTCTGCACGACGGGACCTGCCCCCTGCTCTTCCAGCTTTCTGATGACCGCGGCTAGGGTCAGGTTGGCGCTGCGCAGCTCTGGGTCCTTAGTGAGATCCAGGGTGCGATTGTAGGGCGGCTCGTTCAGGTATCGGTTCAGAGAACTCCGTATGCTGATAAGAGAGGACTTGCTGTAGAGCTGGCCGCTTTTCGAGCGCGCCTCCGCGTAGAAGGATCGCAGGACCGCGCACAGCGCATCCTTGTCCAGAGTTTCAAAGTCCGGACTTTGGGCTTTCTCACTCAGGTACTCTCGGAAAATCCGGACCGCATACCTGGTAGCCAGGCGGGTGTTCTCGCTCAGTCTGGAGCGGTCAGACCGCTGCAGGTCACCCTCCAGATCCGAGTCCAGTCCGGTGTTATAAAACAGTCCGGTGTCCGCCCCCGCTCCTGGTCCCAACCCGCCGCGCTGGTCTGTACTGTGCATAAGGACCGCTTCAGTCTCCATAGCGGAGCAGTTGCTGGGGTCCACACACTCTGCCTCCCACTCCAGCTCGACATCCTCCGTGTACTCCTCCTCCCCGGTGATCTCCACCTCCTGTATCTCATCATCCTCCTCATCCCCGCTTATCTCAGTCTCCGGGCAACTCATGTGCTCCTCCCGTTCTGTCCCCGCCGTGTCGCTAGAGCAGTCTACGCTGACAGGCATTCTCGCCATATTGCAATCTGTGTAGCAGTCCTCAGGCAGAGCGCATGCGCTATATTGGACCGCAGAGCTGTGAGAGCTTTGTGTTTAGTGACCTTCAGCTAGGCACGCGCTCTTAAAGGTGCAGGGAGCGAGCGCTGCGAGTGGGTTAAGGGAGCGCGCTCCCAAAAAAGGCTGCAGTATTGGACCGCGTGTATTGGACCACTCACATGCAGCATGAATAATACACCGGGGTTCACATCTCCCCTCATGAAAAGTAACTACTGTTGCATGGTTACGAGTTCAAGCTGAAGGGGTACAGCTCAATGCCTCATTGTAGCCAATAACTGCAGTAACATGTCCTCTGTCCTCTCCCATGACATAAAAACCATGCAGCATGTTCACACAGGCGCTCACAACAAAAGGACATGAGCGATACACAGGTCCCCGGAGGGGTGGGGGCGGGGGGACGACATCTACGATACCCAAACTTCATTGGACACACTTTCGAGGTTGTCGCTGTCCTGGTTGGAGGCTACGCCCTCTCCGAGTGCCCGAATGTGAAGTGCAATGTTAGGGCCAGATTTGATTCGAGTATCGTACCAACGCCTCAGAAGTGCAAAGCAATTCTATTCTCGTTAACATAGAACGTCATCAGCCGGCTGTACCTCCAGGCTGAGAGCAGTAGAGTGCTGCTTGTCCCGTGGGCACCCATGACCTTGATACAGCCTGATACCGGCTGTCCTCCATACAAAGCTGCTATTACAAGCCAGAAAGACTTGATTAGCTATTTTACAAGCCCATAGGTCAGCTCTGTTCCACTTGTGAAAGTTCACCTTTCTTGTGGCTGCTTATATGAGGCTTCATAGTCACAACGGCACTACAGATGTACCTGTACCTCTACGATGCCCGTAGCTGTTGACTACAGATGTACCTGTACCTCTACGATGCCCGTAGCTGTTGACTACAGATGTACCTGTACCTCTACGATGCCCGTAGCTGTTGACTACAGATGTACCTGTACCTCTACGATGCCCGTAGCTGTTGACTACAGATGTACCTGTACCTCTACGATGCC